>PQWD01001832.1:44804-213386 GCA_019425675.1 Leucinodes orbonalis | reverse complement strand
AATAAGTCGCCAACTCCCGCTTTTCTGCAGTTCTAAATAAATCTAAGAAAAAAAATTTTGGGGTTGTCTATCTTAAAGGTAGTTTGTCAATAATAAACTTGATAAAAATTTAAAATGTCTTAGTGTATGTACAACGGACTGACCACACATCCTGCACTATCTTCCTTAGTTTTGACCCATATGTGTATTGGTTGAGGTGACTTAGTAACATTCCATCCATCCATCCTTCGTTCAAGGATCACCTTCTCGGCAATGATATTTTGATACATAAGAAAGATACGCCATCCGTGCCTCGAAAACGAACCGCTGAAGACAGTACAGTTTGTACTCTTTTGTTTAGGTAAATTACGCTCATTCGTAACAAGTATGTGTGCTGTCGCTGGATTCGGAACACACTTTCGATTGTTTTGTGAGCCTATCACGAATCTATACTTTTTTACATCATTGCTTCTCGAAAAGACATTTCACGATATCGACGTGATAACTGATAATAAAGAACATGAGACCTTTTAGAGTCTAAATCATCATTTTTGTAAGATTTTGACGTGTATAGGCGTGCTGTACTAAAAGACTTCGAAATCATTTAAGTAAAGCAGTATCAATACTCTAGGTTATTGTTTTACTAAATAATTTTATTATAATGATTGCCTACTTTGTATAATGGTCTCGAAGCGCAGTAAATCTGTTTGATAAAGTGTGTACCTAATGCTCTGACCGAAATTTGTTATTTGCATTGACATTAGCAGCCTTTTAAATTATGGTGGTACATCTATTTGTTCGGATTGTATATGATAAACAATTAAAGTTCAACACACAAAAATCGCAGATCATCCATTTAAAGTTGTATTAGGCTGGTACGTATGTCGGAGAACCGATGAATGGAAGAAAAATAGGCAAACTAAGTGTTTATTAGAAAAGTAATTAAATAGACTAAATTATAAGGCCGACATATTAATAAGTCCTTACACGTTATCTACTATTATATAATTCTGAATATTTTTTTTTGGTTCTTAACAAGTTGTCGAATAACCAAACCGTCATTTTATCAACTAAATAAATATTCAATTCAAAATATATGTACTGGTATGGTACGAGAAAGCGTGCGTTAAAATAAAAATAGCTTACACGATACTTTTCTCAAAGCGCAATAAACGTAACGAAATACAAAGAAACTTATCGTTTAAATAGTTTGATACAAATTCAATGAAACTCACTGGAGCTTTTTGTGAATTCAGTTTTATTCTTCAGGCCGCAAGGTTAAATTGGGTTGAAGACTTTTCTTTCCCGTAGCATTTTCTCCCAGTAATGTAAAGTCGCTTGAACTGAAATGACGGTTGGCCTCCGGGGAGAGATTAGTGCGGCTCGCTTCACGCTTGCTGAGATTACACATTGTAGGCTGCCATCGTTGGATCTCGTTTAATTTTGACGAACCCAACAAAAGGTTCATGATCATCAGCCCATTATACGTCCCACCGAAGAGCGAGCCTACCCGTTATGTGGATGAACGACTTCACGCACAACTTTTAAATCCCTTCGCAGGGGGTGCGCGGACTTTCTCGCAATGTTTCCTTCACCGTAAAGCGTCGGATAAACGTAAATATATCAAAAATTCAAAAATACACTGGTACGTGGGCGGGATTTGAACCTTTACCCTCCAGATCAGAAAGTAACAGTCACACCATTAGATGACAAAATTACATCGGTCGCTTATGATATTTATTACATTCGGTGTTCCGGAGAGGAGGCACTGCAGCCAGTGTATTACTGGTATAAGAGACTTGAAATCTGCCACTGGGGTGACGGCGTTAGGGCAGTATTGGTTTTCTTCAATAATGAATAATAAATAATGGTCTTCTCGTATATCTGTCATAGGCAGGCATATCACCATATCGTGCACAAGCTTTTCGTAGAGTTCAATTCATAGCATAAAATAACACTTCTTTGAATCGACGTACTGAAACGTCGAGAAATATGATTACAACTTTAATAAAGCATGACCATCTCTGTTGTTACTACAACTTACTACAGGACAATGCGCAATAGGCATCCCCTAATACTTTAAAATATTGGTCGACAGAGTTTCGCTTGCTATTTGGTAGGATACACCACTAGTTAAAATAGCTTTACCTTTTCAGCCGCATATGATAATGTCCACTGTGCTGTTGTATATTAAGCCGTCCACCAGTATTTTGATCTAAGTCACTTTATATATCTGCATCTAACGGCTATATAGAATACAGTAGGCTAACTGACAATATACAATATTTTCTATATTGTTGTTGTAAATTACATTATACACTTAAATTATAAATTATATACAATTTTAAGTAATATAATAAACTTATTTTTATCTTTGAAATTTAGTAAACGCCAATGATATAAATTATGACCGATTAATTTATGTAAGCCACTTTTATATAAAAAAATATAAATTATATTTGTACAAAAACATTAGGGAGTGTCAACCCTACACATAACATTTTGTTCCCGCTCGATTTCTTATCCACTCTACACTTAGTTTAATTATTGTTTATCTTCAGTTATTAATTTTATGTTGCGTCTCGTTGTTTTATTTTTGTTGTTACCATATGCTGTGTTTAAAGTTATAATGTTTTCTATTTGTTGTAAAATGTGCTTAAGTCCTTAACATAATTAAATGCTCTCAAATAATAACAATGTATTTAAAAAATAGCTATAAAGCATACCCCTACCTCAGCCAGCAACCATAAGATATTATCTGTCTTCGTAAGCATTAATTTACTAAGGTATTCTATTTCTTAATACTTTGATGACACAAAGCTTTTACCAACTAAAATCAACTATTATAAAATGAAATTCACTAGTAGTGTCAAATAAAATATCCCTTCTACTTCAAAATGTAATCAGGGATCTGGGTGTAATTTTGATAGTAAATTGACTTTTATGCCACATATCGAGAACATTGTGAAAAAGGCAAACCGGATGTTGGCTTTGTTTCCGCAACACGAGGATATTCAAGGATGCTAAGGTTAAAATATTATTATATAACAGTTTTGTAAGAATTTTGATTGAGTATTGTAGCGTTGTCTGGAGGCCTCATTACGCAAACACATTCTCTAAAACTAGAACGACTTCAGAAGCGGTTCATTAAAAATCTTATGGTAATCGAATACATAAAACAACACGCTCTACGAGAAAAGGTTAGAATATTTTTTCTTTCTGTTAGTAATCGAGGTACGTTATTGGATTTATCTTTTTTATTTAAAATTCTTAACCAAAAAATAGATAGTCCGTCGTTATTACAATTATTAAAATTTCGCGTAAAATTCGCGTAAAATTTCGCGAATACCCATGTATCCACCCCATCGCAAAACAACCCTCGGTGCAAACTCGCCCGTCGCACGGCTGTGTAAGTTACTTAATCATTACAGCAATATAATCGATGTTCACACAGACTCATTTGCCAGGCTCAAATCACTACTTACAAGAAGGTGGTTTAACTAATTGTTTTTTACTAAATTTTTTGTATTAATTCGTTACTCTGATTTTATTTTTTGTAGCTATAAGTATACTTATAAGTCACGTTTTCAAGTCACGAGGTGTTTACCTGTCATAGCTTGATGCACTCTGTCTTTGTCTTTAAGTCTTGTAAGTGTTGTCAAGTGTTGGTAGACCTAATAAATAAATAAAATAAATTCTTGCAGTCCACCGCTGACAGAGGAGTAAACTTAGACTGGTGAACCAATCATTCAAATGTTGTCCTAACAACATTTGAATTACGAGACGCAGGTGGCATTTTCTGTTGGTCTTGGATTTAGACAGTTGCTTACAATTAACATTTAAACACTTGATATAACTCACCACTGCAGTGCCAGATATTTTCCCATGAAACAGAATGTTTTGCACCTTTGTGTTATAGTATGAGCACTGTAGCTAGATGAGACCTATCTCTGGTGTCGGGCGCCGTGTCGTAATATAACGGAGAATATTAACTGTCTTTCAGTTGTTGGTCTCCTTCAATGCCGCTCTGTCATCATCAGGTACTATCAGGTAAGCGTCGTGAAAGTGTATATGACACACTTTAAGATAAAAATAATAATTATAAAATAAAAGCATTCTGCTACCCAATTTAAACAATTCCAATTTCGATGAAGTGGAATGCCTACTTGTTATCTACTATTGTCATACACAAAGGGCTGTTCGAGTCGTCAGTACAAGCTGCCGTCCTTAAAGTATGGATGGTGCAGTGACCAAAACCTAACCTAATTGGAATTTTATTTTGATTTGACGATTTGGTTTGTCATAAATCTAGAAAATCATTTATTTCTGGATCGTGCTACCATAAGTTTCAAGGTAGGGATAAGTTCCTCCTTCCTATCAGACATTAAATTGCTAAACTGATTCCCTAAGAATGGGGTTTCCAGCGGCTCTTAGAAACTCTGTTACTATAGGTACTGTCTTTAACCACGGCCACACTCTATTACTCTCTAGTAATCTCTAGTAGAAGAAACGCGTCAGTGGTGCACATTGATTTTTGGTGTCCTACTAAGCTGTAGCTGTAGTAGCTGATATACGGTGTTGCCGTCAGCCGTCCATAGTCCAGGAATTCTAGTACCGTACCACAACAACAACCAGCTGCCAGGAACTGGGGGCTGTTGTTTATTGGCTCTTATCATGGAAGAGAAAATGGCGAAACTACCCTGGTGAAACTGTAATATTCAGTACAGAAAGATACCACCAATTGGTAATAAAATGTACCTAAGTCATCTTAGATACTTAAAAAAAATTGGGAGGTGGTAATTTTTTATTTATTCAACAACGAACAAGCTTCCACCAAATAAAATTAAAATAAAGTATATTCTTAGCTGCAAATGACAGTATCCAGGTCAGTAGTTCTTTGCGGGTTTTTTAATCATCTCGCTGATTAAAAAAACGACGCAGACAAACAAAACGAGGAAAAATTTTTGCACAAAAGAATGTTGTTAATAGGAAAATACTTATACTTTTAAACTAACATAATAAACGAGAATTACTGGTTAGTTTTTCCGCTTCTTCAATTGTTATTCTAAAGACTCGTTTAGATAAAAAGTAATCACTGCTGTGTCTGCATCGTTTAAACGCAGTAGTTAGACATCAAAGCACAATAATATATGAACAAATATGATCTTAAAATTAATATGTATATACTGGACGACCAATCCAGAAATCCGCACTGGGCCTGCATGTACAACTAAGTCCCATACGCCCTATACCTGTATAGGGTGTATTGGCTCATGCCCCTCGGTGGGGACGTATAATGAGCTGATAATTATGAAGATAGTCAGATAACGTACATATAATTTCGAAAATTTGGTACTTTGCGGGATTTGAACCCTGCACCCTCCAGATCGGAAGGCAACAGTCCACCCCAATAAAACCATTAAATAAATAAACAAAATCCCTGCTTATTATACCAATTTCTCCTGTACATCCCGCAAATGATGTATACGACGCGCGAGTACCAAGCGCCCTAAATGGTACGCGAACACTTACAACGTATGTACGGACAGCAACAAAAACACACTTATAATGAAAAATATTGAGATAAAATGTGTCAGACCTCTGAACACATTATTTTACCGCTTTATTTATCTATATTTTTACTTTTGTCGCTAAGTAAAATGTTAAATTTTTATTTTGTATAAGTATACTTAATTACGGCAGCTAGTTACACGATTATTTAGCTGTCCTTATTCATCTCAAACCAAAGTGTTAACAAAAACCAAGCATGTTCATAGAAAACGTTTTAAATGTTAAATATGATAAATACATCGTAAATATACAATATTGTTTCTATGTTGCGTTTGTAGATCATTCGATGTCAAATTAAATTAAATAATCCGTACAAACATTATTTTAGGTCTTAATTATTATCGCTTTTATTCATAATGAAAATACGCAGGAAACCATTTGCTGTAATATATAAAATAAAACATAAACGCCTCAATGTCAAATAGCTGCAGGTGTTAAAAAATACATATGTTTGTACATTTTTGCTGGCCATACAATATAATTCGGCCCGGGGCCCCACCGAAACAATTGCCAGCCAAATTTGGTTTGCGTAATGAAATGTGTAAATCTGTACGGTGGTAACAAAAAATGTACGCAACACAGGTTTTGCGGTAGCCAGTGTAATTCAACTATAACACAGTGATTTTCGTCAAAATAATTGAACCCTTTTACCGCCTAAGTCATGATACACTATTGTCTACTGTGTTTAGTGGAAATATTTAGAAATATTACGAACGTAAATATTATAGTTGGGACCAGTGCCCTCTAGGGCATGGAGAGACTTGAAACCATATTTCATTTGACTTAATGACCTTAGCCATAAAATGCAGTTTTCAGCAATTTAATGAGATAGAGATGCATGTAGTAACGGAAATCGTTAGCCTACCCATAAAGAGTCTACAGGCCTTAGTCGTCCACGGGCCAGTGCGGATTGGCCGATTTCACGCACAATCGTTGAATCTATTCGCACGTGCGCATGTTCCCTCACGATTTTTCTTCACTTCAGAACGTCGGATAAACGTGCATATAATTTTGGAATTCGAAAAGACATTGCTACGTGGCAGGATTTGGACCTCACACCTCCAGATAGGAAGGCAACAGTCCACCTTAATAAGCAACGACACTCGTAATAGTCGTAGTGTCTTGTAATGTCTTTAATATATTCCTGTTTTATAAAAGTCATTAACCATTTATTAAGTTAAGGTTTCTCTTCCATAACTTGGCTTATCATTATATCTAAACCGAAATCAATTCACGGAAATGTGTTTATTTAATCAGAATGTGCACATTTCCCTTACTACCCATATTACCCTTCTTATTTAGACCCATAACATATCGCAAACTCTCAACGAANTCATTATTATACAATTCGCTTGTTAATTCCTTTGCGTTGCTAATTAGCCGAGAATTTATAACGAAAAAAGTGGTACGAGTAAGCAAAAAGATATTAGGTGTACCGCATTTTCTGAACACGGTTCTGTATTAGATCTAAGCGTCTTAGCAACATTTGAAATCCTTTTGGAGATTATCAAAATAATAAAAAAACAAAGTTTTAACGTTTCAATAAAATATTATTACAACACAAAAATAACATGAAAAAACTATATACCAAGGCACTTTTGCTAATCATACAGAACGGCGTCGAAACCAAAACTTTTGAGCCCCAAGGGGAATATTGTGACGTCAGTTTAATTATGGATGTCAATCAGAAAAAAACCGCCAAATTAAACCATTCATATCCGTTTCAGAACAAAAACAATTGACTAAGTTCCATATATCCACACTTCTCTTCCCGCCAGTTAGATTCACTTGGATATCATTGCCTTCAACGGAGCAGCTATCAAACAATGAAAAAAAATTAAATCTATATATATTTGACTAACGTGCACAGCTAAAATATGACGTGTGCTTGCGTACACGTACTAGTATGTTGATGAATAAAAATATTGGCCTGAAGTCTGATGTAGGCAGATTTTTGCGTAAATCTGCTAAAGCCTGAACGGCACTTTATAAAAGCCATTTTGAACACTTCCATTTCCATATAATTGCTACTTTATGGCCAGCCAGTATTCAACACTTCAAGTATTAAAAAAATATCAAGTCAGTATTATCTTTATAAGAAAACTTTGCAAAACTGAAAATTTTATCTCATGTAGTTTGTATACACTGTGAATTAGGTAATATGCATTCTGGTATTTGTTAAGTATTTAGAATTCTTTCGGACCGTATTTTAAAATTCATTTTGAAATCATTCTTCTTTAATTCAATTTCTTTAATTAATTAATAAAAAAAAACTTTTTTAATGTAGATTTAATAAAGGACGAAAGGACGACTAAGCACCGTGTATGCACACGCGCGGTTTCCGGCCATAGATTAACGGCCATAGGTGCACACAATATGTACGGCGAGCGGACCACGAGTTACATTATCCCACGGCTTATAAATAACATCCCTACGGATCTCCGCGATGGTTTAAATAACATAACATCAATGCGAATCTTATTTTTTTTTGTAGATCAGCTATAATAGTTAAAATATATAGTATATATATATATATATATATATATATATACATATATATACTATATAATATATCATACTATACTAATTTTCACTTAACAATCATCATTTTCATTTAAACTAAAGCTTACTCAATTCCCAGCAGACAATTTTGAGAATATTTGATTTCATACAATTTTTTTCTCCTTAAATATCATAGTAAACCTATGTATTCATATAAACTAATGTCATTTTAGTTAAATTTTCATTTGAATCATTTGAAAATCCCCTCACACAAACCTTAGTGGTTTTTTTGTACGGGATTTGATATATATAAATATTGTAACAATTTTTAATATGGTAATTATAAATAATAATTTACTTAGCTCATAAAGACTACTCTTATTATTCGTATTAAATAATGTTTTGAGTTATAATATGCACACCGTGGGAAACTCAACCTATTCAAAGTTACCGGACTTTAACCAGGACACAATCATATAAATACTGGGTGGTAGACTCGATACTGAGTCGTCTAGATAGGTACCACCGCAGTGCCAGACAGATATCGTCCCGTGAAACAGGAGTGTTATGCACTCTTGTGTTTCGAAACGAGGGCACTGTAGCGGGGCTAATCACTGGGTATAAGAGATGTAACATCAGCTGTCACTGGTGACGGGCTTCATGAGGCATTGATGGAGGATATTAACTGTTTATCAGTTGTTGGTCTCCTTCAATGCGTCTCTATCATATTCAGGCGTATCACTTACCATTAGGTAAGCGTCATGGCCGCCCTGTACACTTAAAACAAAAAAAAGTCGCTGTGTGAATTACGTTGGATTATTTATAAGAAAACTAACAAAACAGCCGATTATTACTCATACTGATTAACTATATTTTTTGTCTTTTACATTTAACATTATTAATTGCACATAATGGGTGATTATTTACTTAGTAGAGTATAAGCATACATGTATACCGAAGTAAAAGCTTTAGAGAAACATGTTTAAGCGACCCCAAACTGGATTACAATTTAATACAGCTTCCAGGCTTTAAGTGTAGTCCGTAGTATCTAATATATTAAAACAATGAAACATTTTTTCAATCTTATGAAAAAATATATATGAATGTCATTCAAAATTTATATAATTTACTTAATGGAATAATATTTAGAGGTATAATAATGAAATAACTAGATTTGAATGATATATTGATATAAAATGAATAAAGCATTTATTTTAGCAATCAAAAGGGGGAATGCAGCCAGTATCTTCGACACCTTGCCTCACGGGACTTCTGAAAATATATTTAGTTACATTTCCTAGGATTTTCTGTTTTAGTTTATTTCTTCTTCTTTTTAGTTTTAATGATAGTTTTGAATAATGTATAAATATTTTAAGAAACACTTTTACCACACCCAGAACATTGGTTTGGAAAAAGTATTTAATAACATTCATGGCATACCGCTTTACCTTAAAAGGGAGATCATAGTACACGCCTAATAATGAACACACATATCCATGAAACAATTTTGTATTTATTAGACCTTTTGGAACTGGTGCCCTAAATTTATGCACTTGCGTAAACAAAAGTATATTTAGCTAAGATTTTAAACATTTGTAATGAATTGTCATGGAACTGTTTGTTTCGTTTTACAGTAATACAGTATTTTTTTACATTTATTTATCTCATTGCATCATAAACGCGCATGACGTGTATTTACAAACTTTTGGTACAGTTTTACTACGAATAAGAAGCGTTACGTTGCGCATTGTGCTACGGAAACGTCAAGTCGTGCTACGATTTATCATAAAGCTACGCAAGTTATGTGCTACGTATTATTTAATTCTTTAACCACCGCAGCATGAATTCAACACACCCCAGGCCGGGTTTCCAGACACAATAGATTTTCTATTGAATCAGTTTTAAGTTACGAATTTGTTGAATTATTTGTCACTTAACTGTAACATCATTATTTCATTAGATTTCCCCACCAAGGTGCACGAGCCTACCCATATAAGGTGTACAGGCCTTAGTCGTCCACGCAGGTCCAGTGAGGATTGGCCAGCTTCACGCACAATCTTTGAATCTCTTCGCTGGCGTGTGCAGGTTTCCTCACGATGTTTTCCTTCACCGTGAGAGCGTCGGATAATAAACATATAATTTCAAAAAGACATTGGTACGTTTATGCATATGCATAACGGGTATCATTTCTATCTTCGACCTACTCAGTTCACTACTGTACAAGTGACTCCATCATTTTGTGTTAAATATCCCGGGTTTTAAATAAATACCCAGCATCCATCAGTGACGCAACGCAAATATATAAAATAAATAACCATTGACATTCACACAGTCCTAACCAAATAGGGAAAGAAACATAAAGTGAAGTTTCCGTGCGAGATTCGAACTCACTATCTCGAGGTTACTCAACGCTCTTAGTCCAGTAGACCACGAAGGCAGCCATAATAATAGTATAATATATGATTATACTAATATTAAACTGTCAAAATCAGAACACGAGCAGCCTGTGGATGGACTGTACCATAAGATCAGTCAGTGTTCTTCATATTCAATACAATAACATCTTTGGGATGTTGTTGAGACTTCCTCGCTTTTTGCAGTGCATCTGGCATGTTTGCGCAGGCTGGAGTGGACGGATTTCCAACTCTTGTAAGAGCGAAAGTGGCGACTCTGATGAGTCTAGTGCTGAGACGGCATCCTGAGGGTAGTGGCAGATGATTCGCATGTACTTGTGGTGAAGCACCTCGTGCGAACGATGACCGAAACGGCCATTAACACTGCATCCAGGTCTAGTTTGCAGCGAGTGCCCCTAAGTTACATGATTCAGTAACCCAATAAGATATTTTACTCCATCATATTTTTACTAAACCTTCCCTAAAGTTTGATTTTAACTGAACTAACCCACGGACCAATATTGTCTGGAATAAAGAATTTTGAATTGAATAATAGTCGGTTTTTGAATAATAATATTTTTTACATTTCACACAAAATATTATCATAGAATACACCACAGCACCATGTTGTTAACTTAACCAGACAAAATAAATTTCAACCAATCTGAAACTAGATAGCAGCCAAATCACTGCATAACTTTCTAAATTGGAATTGGAACTCGATTCGCAGTTAAATATACATCTGAAACAGAATCCGGCAATTTGCAAATTGCTCTTTTTTAGATCTTCCATCAATATTTCAATGTTCGGTATTGGGTATATTTTTTAAGCTTCATCGATCAGTTTTGTTAGATGTTGGATCAAAACTAAAAATTTGTGAAAGTAAGTATTAGTATTAATTTCATATGCGTTGCATTTTCTTTTCTAGGTTTTTAAGTTACCTAGTTCCTATTTATTCAATGAGTGTATGTTTTATGATAAATTGCTTTATGAAAACAGCGGCAAAGACGGGGCGATGGATTTTATTTTGCGATTATTATTTTTATTTGCGAATACTTATCAATAGCCTAGACATAACTTGCACTTCATATTGTAATTCAACAAACTGCATTAGTGCTGTTGGTATTCCGAATAAAATTAAATTAAATATAAGTGACATGACGTAAATATAAAAATGCTAAAAAAAATGACTTTTATTTTAAAATGTTATTTAATATTGAATTCCACAATACAGTCGAGGCGTAAATAACGATGCATATCGAGAAATCTACAAAATAATTGAATAATATCTGTGAAAGACGCAAATTGAATTAAAGCATCGGGCACTGTGAATCGTGATAAATGTTTTACAAGCGATGGTTGGGAAACCTATACAAAACCTTTCCTTTGCAATCTTCTGCAAAAATAACCAGTCGAATATTGATTTGATAATTTATTTATTAGATTTTTTATTGGTAAAAATAACATGATTAATTCGGTTTCAACTAATGTTGTTTTACGTTACCATCCAGCAAACAGTGCTGGAATACGGGCCAGTTTTACAAAAGTGAAGCGTTTTTCTATGATCTCCACGCTTGATCCACTGCTGTTAATTACATTTTACAAAATTGTGTCCAAAGTTTACGTCAACAAATATTCAATAAATACGTACTCTTTAGTTTAATAAATAGGACAGAGATGATAACTATGGTGGAGAAGGCTCTCAATCAACCATAGGTAGGTTAACAGTAAAGTATGTTGAAGACGGTTTTTGACTTGGTACTAGACCTTGATCGCTAAGAACTCGGTCTTAATCATGAAAGTTCATGATTCTCATATTATGAGATATCCATATTATTCGGGTTGTCGCGATGATTGCGACATAGGCATAAGAAATATATTCAAAAATAATGTATTTCATATAGGCTCAACGTTCATATAAGTTACAAAGAACTTCAACTGATCCGGCGTAATACCCGTCGTAAAGACAAAGGCACGTTTGCTATGCACCCATCCAGAAAACTTGGTAACATTCTAAGGAAACAAAAACTCAATTATCGTATCGGAACTAAACTACGGCATTTACGAGCGATAACTCAAACTTTCACGTTGTACAAACCGGCCGTGTGCCGGAGGTGCAATAAAATTCTCAATAAAACAGGAGGTAAACAAATCAGGGTAGTTATTGAAAACGCGCGAGGGAAATGGGGAGCGCGCCGGTTCGACGTCATGTTGCTAGATCTATATTTGGATAGGCCACAGGTGAAGTGGAAAATAAAATGGCGCTTTGAAGTTAAACAAAATATGCAATCGCAGCAGAGCCTTATTGCTAGTTTTTGCTTTGACAAATTCCTAATAAGTTTTCTTATTCTAAATAAATGTTTACTTGATATGTTTTATATCGGTGGAAAAATGAGACCTTTCAAGCTCTGAAATCTGAGCAAATTTTATAACAAGTGGCTACTTACAAATTCTATAACAAAACAGCGCCATCTAGCCCCTTAAGCGTGAAGTTTGTATTACGGGTTCTAGACAACTAATGAACATACTTTGTAAATACATATATATTATACATAGAAAACACCCAGACCAATACAAACAGACATTTCATGTTCATGCATACAAATGTTTGTACTGCCCGGGAATCGAACCCAGATCCCTTGGTGTAGTATTCGACGTCTCAACGATCAAAAAGTCCCACCGTAGCATAAACTGCTGCAACGCTTGGCGGTTATCAATTTATTTATAGATTGAAAAAAGACGAGTTATGCAAATAATATTTCTCATTCGTAATCAAAGCACCGTCAATCGGTTGACGCGATGCAAATTGGTTGTTTACGTCTTAAGCCTGACTGCCTTCGATATCTGGTGGGAAAATAGGTCGACACAGTTTACTCTGTTGCTCCCATAGAGTAATAACAGCTACGTCTTGTATTGAAAAAAACTAGTTTGAAAGTCTTGTGCAGTTATTTTTAATTTCTTAAATTGGCGAACGTGTAAATTACCTCCATAAATATTGTCATCCATGGACACTTGCAACTCCAAGCAACAAATGCGTTGCTGAATATAAAAAGGGAAAGGGCAAAGTAAATATGTATAAATAACACAGTCCCAAACGTTGTGCGTCCGGTCACTTCACTCACACGACGAAACACAACGTTATTGTTCAAAGTCAGTATTGTGTGACCGAGGTATTACTCAGTTACTCACGACATCATTTCCTAACGTCAACGAATCAGAAATGCTTAAAGACGACAGGCATGGACACTGACTGCGAGATTAGTTCACAAGTTCAAAGTAACTCAACACGCAATGGAGCGAGCTATGCTCGGGGTCTCTCTTAGGAATAAGATCAGATATGATTTAATCAATAAATATAAAATAAAATAAATAAATGATTTCATTTCAATCCGTAAGAGAACTAAAGTTACTGACAAAGCCCGCCGGATCGACAAGTTGAAGTGGACTGATGAATGACCAGTCTGCAATGTCGCTATAATTATACGCTTAATCACAGTTGCAGTTCTATCTTTTTATCATAATATGCTGTGCCCAAATGTAAGTAGGTCAAGCCAACTTGTCCAAAAACTCAATTGAGTTCCACGACCATTTGTGTCTCAATAATACTGGTACGACTACAATATAGTCGACAAATCGAGAATGAGTCATGCTGGCGCCATTTATTTTGATACCAAATCCATCTCAATCCAGTAGATTTAAGGCATCCATCCATCGAATTGGTGAAGAGCTTTACTGAGATTACACTGTCTGAGACCCCTCTGTAATAGCATCCAAAATGCCTCTGTAGTTACTCAGATTGAGATGTTAGGCAAACACTCCATCACTTCGACATCATCATCATTAAATATATCCATTAACTACTCCTGAACAAGGCCTCGCTAATGATCTCCACGCAGACCGATCCCTAGCAGTTGTTATCCATCTGCTACGCGCCACCTTTACCAATTCAGCAGTCTACCTGTTTTTGAAGGTCGGCTTCTTCAAACAAAGACAAATAAATATAGTAAAATTAGGAAGATGTTTTTTTGTTGAAGAATTTTTATTATTATATATTGTTATAACCACAAATATGTACCATGTTATTCAAATACATGGCATTCTATTTTATTACACATAAAAAAACTATAAAAAATAAGAAAAAAATTAAGTAAATTATCATTATAAAGGAGGTCGAAACGGCATTAACATCGATAGTTCATACGTAGATGAAACCATAACACTGCCCATATCTCGATAGATGTCTCCGGCAAAAAAAAAACTCCTACACGTGTCTGTTGTTTTAAAATTCATCCCTACCCGCCTCGGTTCTAGCGTTTTTCACAATCAGCATACTAATTAAGGAGTTTCAGCTTTATTAAAATTATTATAGGCGTGTTTACACTTGTATTGTTTCTACGGCGTTAACAACATGAACGGCATGCAAATTAATTTGTCCTATAATAATAAGCAACGGAGGGTTCAATAACACAGCGACTAGCTAGTGCGGTTAACGATCGCAGAAGTCAAGCAACAAAAACTGTCAAGTCTTTCCGTGATTTACAAGACATGTTTTTTTTATAGGGGCACGCGAGCAGACAGATCACCTGATGGAAAGTGAATACTGCCGCCCATGGATATTTGCAATACCAAAGGAGCTACAAGATGCATTGCCGGCCTTTTAAGCAAGAGTACGCTCTTTTCTTATTAACAAGTATCAATTTTTAGTGAGCCTACGTGGTGGGATGCAGTGGGATGACGAAAAATTTAAATTGACGTAACACAACTTTAACTACTATGAACTTAATTTACGGATGGGCCGCAACCCACAATAAGTCATTAACACCCACCAATCCGCTGGCCCAATGCGTTAATGACTACCTTCCCAAGTAATGCGTAATATCTTCTGGAACCAACAGCTATATGCCATCTGAAGCAAAGAATCATCTTTCTTTTCAGATAATCAGGAGATTCAGTGTACAATGTTCTAAGCAAACTGAGAAAAATCGCGCTAAGTTACTTTTATGCGGTTTTCCTGCGTGATTGGACCCAAGACCCCCGAGATCACTTTACCTGGCAGTGGGCAGTTATAGGCTGATGACGCTGATGTCAAAAAAACAAGAGGGTGAATGTTTTGTATCACGTCACGTTTCACAATAGCCTACTTTATTATACATAGAAACACCCAGACCATTATAAACTGACATTTTCATGCAAACAAATGTTTGTACTGCCCGGAGATCGAACCCGGAACCCTTGGTGTAGTAGCTGACGTCTCAACCATTACACCAAATGGGTCGTCAAAATTTAATGATATCGTATGATAGAAAGACCATGCACAATATCGAACTTCCAATAAAGAATACTGTTGTTAATGTTTTGTACATTCAGAACTCTGAGAGCCCATCCCTAGACTTACATAGCGTGATGGTTAACATTGTGGTTTAATATGTATTACGAATAAAGTGCTACAAATAAAAGTTCGGTCTCTGAAAACGGTCATAAAACTAGATAGGTACTTTAACCAACCATTACAAGAAGAAATAAAATGTAAGTCCATGAAAGATGTAGCTTATGTCCTATTCGGCCTCGGTGTTAATTGTTAGTTAAATATATTTCAAATAGAGAGAAAAAATTAAAGAAAATATTTATTTTTTATATTCTACAAAAATAATGTTTTGCAAGGTAATTATTTCAATAAAATATACAATACAGTTGGTTTTATACTTGATGTTATATTGAAGTTTCTTTATTCAGAAGTTGATTAAACGTCATTAAACTGAAATTGGCTCATGAAAATAGACTTTTCAATAATTAAATAAAAAAAGAATAAAACGTGTATTTTAATCTCTCAAAAAACATTAGTTATTTTTATTTATTCAAGTTTGATTTAGACGACAAACGTATTAGGTGTATAGGCCTTAGTCATCCACGCGGGCCCAAGCGGATTAGTGGACTTCAAGCACCACCTTTGAATGTCTTCGTAGGCGTCCACAGGTTTCCTCACGATGCTTTCCTTCACAGGAAGATCGTCAGGTAAACATACATACTATTTCGAAAATTCAAAACACATTGGTACGGGGTGTGATTAGAACCTGCAACCTTCAGATCGGAAGCCGACTGTCCACACCAATGAGCCACCGACGCTCATTTGAAATTTCTAGAATACATTCTAGAAATTTCAAATGGACTCACAGAGCTTCTTCACATTATTTCAACTCGGATCCTTGATCTTTAAATTACACAGAACCCAGAACCCTGTAATTATCAGGCAGGGTTTCTGATTAATAAACCTTCCACGTTTCAATAATTAGCAAAGTTCTTTTTTTAATAAACGGTGTGATGGCATCCCGTAATTGTTATTCCGGACTCGCGTAGGGATGTAACTTAGCGGCGTCATACCACCCGTTTGTTCTGCGATATTTTATTACAATCTCTAAGGTTTGCCTATGCGAGATTTTATAAAGCAGCGCTTGGCTGAAAGTAATAAACAGTGTATTTTTATTATTATTTGAGTTTTGGACGCTATTCAGGTTAATTTATACTTGTAGTCGCAGTACTCAGTGTAACATGAATGTTGAGGTTTAAAACATTAGAATTATGTGATGAAAAATACCCTTCTAAGAAGTTTTTAATATCAATAGGATAATTCCCATTTTGTTACAAAATAACTTAACCAAATCAACGCATAAGGTAAGGTGCCAACCCTATTCCAGTTGCCACCGGATCACGCAAGTGTCAGAACGTGTTCAGCATTGCATATTTCCTAAGAATAGGCGGTGTCAGTGATACCGGCATATATTTAGCGAACGTGGTGATTATAAGATTTAGGCTAAGTAGAACACTGCGGTATATTCGGCTCATAACTAAATCTGGGTTAACATATTCATATTGGATGTGGCAGGTTCTATTTAAACGACACTTATAGATAAATGGCACGTATGGTGGTGGCATGTTAAAATTTATTAATATCGCTAAAGCACTTATCTTAATTCAACACAATGTGGCTATTGACGATACAGGCTCAATTTATATAGATAATTGTTTAAGACTAATATCATCCCAAGATAGTAGCCTGCAAAAACGGTTCTACATGCCTTACAAAGCAAGAAGGGAACTAATGTTAAATATTTCGCTCACCTATTCGAAGACCAAGCATTGCGAATGTCACCCTCTATAATCGAAACAATTTTTTTTGTTTTATCTTTTATATTTTCGGGATAAACCCAATATATCCAATAGAAGACATCCTAAATTGCGACCAGTCAAGTTTATTTTCTTCCAAACAGTTATACTTTTGGTAAAACTATGTTCAATCTTAAGATTTAAACAAGCAATGAAATAAATACTAGGCTTTTAGTTTCTGAATATCACGGGTGTATTATTTATGGATTGTTACCCATTGCCACAACCAGGTTAGTTGTCAACTTTATTGCTTTTTCATGCATATTTGATAAAGATATTTTTTATTGCATACGGTAAAAATCAATTAACATGCCTCTCCTCACACAAGTACAAGTACAGGACTTAAAAGAGCCCATCACAAATCAGGATTTAATCCTGAACAAATATTCTATACTATTGTTTATGACAATCACAACACCACAACTGCGTCCGTTAAAAACTTCGTAATACACGATAAACTCCTTCTTAGATGAAATAATACAAATAATTTCCCTATTGCATGTTCTGGCAACCCTATCTCCCGTTCCGGCTCACCCAGTATCTGTGAATGCCAGGACGTGAGCAGCATTCACCCAAAGGCAAAACGTGTCCTAACGAAGACCGTCTATCCTGTCAAACGGATTCGCCCCCTACGCGTGACTAACGACCCACCTTTCCTGACAATGTTTGCTAAAACGAAAATCCCTGACAGAACACACCCTCGTCTTATAAACGGATGCAAATAAAGTACAGGATCATTTCCGCTCATTTTGATTTGTGTGCGTTCTATTTTTGGTTTAGTTATAAATATCCATTAGCACTTTAGCCCCAATTTAAGCAAGGTGCTTGTACTATATGGGCTAAAGTCAACTGATAAACATACGTATCATTGCGGAAACTTTTTGGAAATTCGTAAATATTGTAATATTAATATTACACTTTTTTACTTATACGCCACAGTTTAGTAGCCTAGCTCTGATTATCAATGTCTTACAGATGAAATAAACTATTTACTACTGGACATATATGGTGAGTTTTGTCACATAATCACATTCTAATGTAATTCTTCTTCTTTCTAGTTTATGGCTTTAAGAGTTCCCAATGTGATGGCAGAATAATCACACAATGATAAAATTACATATTCATATGTCATTGCCACAAAGATATTATGTTTTCGCTAAATATTGCCTAGAAATATTGATAGTTTTGTCAATCCGAAAAAGTCCGGTTATTGCATCCTTGCGGCTTCCATCAAACCTCCGTAAACCCTTGACAAGGATCAATAGGATTATTGTTATACACCCAGCCTTATCCGAGCATGCAGGCCTACCAAGAATATTCCTAAGTCGCGATGAATTTCAAATTATGAAAATCTGTATCACTATGTTATTCAAAACTACTGTCATTTTTTTAAAACCCTTTAACTCCACTGCCGGATGTATCCAATAAAAGCAAAAGATTTCTGTTGTACCTGGAATAAAGGTTAAGAATTGGTCAACAATCAAGCAAATAGTTCACCTATGGTAAATGCAAACTTTCGCCTACGATTCACGAAAGATCTCATAATAGCAGTATAACCACTACGCAGTTAATGAAATATGATAATCACAGTATTCATTAATTTTACTGCTTTATCATGGTTCTGCCGGGTAAACATATCAAATACTAAAGGCATAGTTGGAGAAACAAATAAAATTCAAATATAATGTCAGAATCAGCAAGTTGAAGTGGCAAGGGGCTAGTCACGCGTATCGCAGAATCGATGGCCGTTGGATCAAACGACTCTGGCATAGAGACCGCGTCTTGGCAAGCAAAAGTCTTGATGAAAAAAAGTGAAAATTTAGAATGGGGAGCCCTAAGTGCAACAGTGAACTGCGATAGGTTAAAGGGATAATAGTAAGAATAAGAAGTTAGTGACCGTGACGGTCACCGTCAGGTAATAGTCAGTCCTTGAAGCATACGAATCGCACACATTAGCTCCCATAGATATTTCAAATCAGACTGAGCTGAATACGATAGTTAATACCGCAACTCAAACTCGAGAAAAGCAATTACACGAATCAAACTCCATTTAGCAACTAAGTGGCGGGCTGACTGCATAGAACCGAGCAACATAGCCGAGTCAACGGATCGATTCCTTTGGTATGATTTAGACCGATAGAGGAATTTCTTAATGATGCTATTGGAATGAGAATAATTTAATATTTGTAATATTTACCAATATATAGTCACTAATATTTAACCCTTTGACCGCATAGGACGCCTTAGGGCGCCAGACACAATAGATTTTCTATTGTGCCTTAATTCCCGATGTCCTATGGCAATAAATACTTTTCTTAGCTTATTTTATAAGGTAACAATACTAAAAAAATACTGTGTTACGCGACAAAACATAGTTTCAGTAGTGACTGGGTAAATCCAGAGCTGTGAATCTTGCAGAGGGAGGCATAAAAATTACCACAAGCGATTTTGTTGAGATTAGTTAAGACACTGAACTGTCTAACAACAAGATGATTCAGTGCTTTCAAATCAAGGGGCCCTAAGGTGCCGCTCTGTACTCCAAGAAATCATTAATCTACGCACTCGATAAAAAAATAATTTGATTAGGCACCTGTTAAATACTATCTAGGCCCGTAATCTAGAACGAGACCCAACGTTGATCTTAGAAAAGAATAGTGCTATATACTATAAATAGCGGCATCCCATTCTAACTCTGAGTGAAGATAAATTCTTGAGTCTCGTTCTAGAATACGGGCCAGATTGAGAAAGCCTGATAGCAGCAAAATAAGAACTAGTATTGCCGCAATACTAGTTCTTATTTTGGGAAACCATGGGATTTCACATCTTGTGTTTCAATATTCATAAAAATTTTGTCGTACAATATCAAAAGTCAAAGTCAAAATCCATTTATTTCAAATAAGGCTTAAAAAAGCACTTATGAACGTCAAAAAAATATACAAAAAAACAATAAAAAATCAATTAAAATACTTAACTAAAAATATTAATTTTTATTGCTTGAAAAAAAAAGCGCTTTAGTGGTTTGGCCTGTTGAGAAAGACCCAAGAAAGTGGTACTAACTACTCATACAAGAAAGAATAAGGAGAAACCAAAAACAAACATTTAACTAATTGAAACAATATTTATAAATAATAATTGAGGCCATAACAATTTTTGTTTTCTATCATTGGATACCTAAACCTCGATCTCAAGTAATTAATTCATATTCTATCACTCCTTTAACTTAATTGAAAACTTTTACAAATAAACAAACAGCGGTTATTTTGATTTAGTCAATTGTGTTTAATTGGCCGATTTGTACTAAAAGCAGAAATTGTTTATCTAGCAATACTATTTATAGCAAGCGAAAATACAGTTAGAATACTTAATAAGCCGTCTATATTGTGTTTTGCTAGGTCGTTATTTTAGATAGTTCGATTGATACTTTAGGCTAGTCTTATACTATTGGGTTATAGTATAAGACTAGCCTAAAGTATCCGAATATAGTTTAATTGCCCGCTGAATTTCACAGTGATGATGAAAATTTAATCGAAACTTTAATATTAAGGCGATAAGGTAAATATTTTTCAATAGTCCGATTTCTATCATAACATAAGTTAGACCGGAATTTAGAACAAACCAAAAAACTAACCATAAGAGCAATATATTTTTCTTTGTGCCGCAGTGCTTAAGAAGTCATCCCTAGGTCAAGAAATATTTTGGCAATTTTTATTACGCATTAATTTGTCGTCTTGTGTGTATTTAAGAATATCATAGACAAAATAGGTAAATTATGTCAGGCGATTGAGAAAGAATCAGTTGTACGAATCGTGTTTTCATAATGAAGGTTTAAGCTTAGTTATAATTTGACGACCCGTTCGGTGTTATGGTTGAGACATCTGCTACTACACCAAGGGATCCGGATTCAGTCCCCAGGCAGTACAACCATTTGTGTGCATGAACATGTCTGTTTGTATTAGTCTGGGTTTTCTATGTACATGTATGTATGTATTTACAAAAAAAAGTATATTTTTCCGTTGTTTAGTATTTTTATTTTTTTTATTTATTGGTATAATAAACAGCATCACAATCTGTCCTTATAATTAGAGTAAGTTACAAAATTATTTATTGTGACACCTACACCATTATCCACGACTTATTTAAAGTGTTACTCGTTTATACCTATAATGATAACTAGCATTTTACACCTATAACATTCAATCGGTTCAAATTATGCTGTTAAGTTATTAAGGATACCAATAGCCTTCCTCTTGAAATCAGTTTCCCGGTCAGCAAATATATCTAAGTCCATGAAAAGGAGTAGTAGTAGTAGAACTCAAAGATACTACAGGCTTTACGCTAAACTTGGAGCTAGATGGCGCTGTATGAATGTCAGTTGATATTAATATTTATTTATTCATATTTAAATATGTACTTCTACACGTAAACTTATTTTAAGCACAAACTGATAAATCAGTTTGCAATAAAAAAAATATATTTTCATATTATTTAACAGGAGGCAAACGAGCATACGTAATGGTAAGTGACACCGCCACCATAAATATTTGCAAGACCAGAGTTCCCAGAAATACTTTGCCGGCCCTTTAAAAGAGTGTACGCTGTTTTTTTAATGACGCCAGGCCGTATCGCTCCGGAATTCAGTGAAAGTTCATTTCACAGTTTTACATACGTAGGTACTTGTATTAAATACTTTCCTATCAAATTTATTGGTTAAAGCGAAAATGACAACTTCCTAAGATATACCTACCTACATATTTTGGGATTATAAAACAATTTTGCAAACATACTACTAATGTTTTTTTTCTCAAAATCTGCAAATTTTATTTCATAAATTGTTGACATCGCAAAACAGTATGCTAATTTACCCTTTTATAAAGTTCAACCTCTATGGATTAGAAAAACGCAATAAGGACTGACCTCTAGCCTCCCTAACGTATTTCATTTTGTGTTCGTATTTATATTGCTTACAAATGTAAGTATCTATCATACATACAGATTGTTTCCATCTTTTCCTTGCAAAAGAAGCCAACTTAATGTTTAGTTTCTTATTATAAATTGGCAGAATTTTAAAAAAAAACAAACTGCAATAGAATATGTTTTTGTTAGGTTATTGGAAAACAAAACTGTTCTCTTAAAGGGTTTCTTATATCTTAAACTGTTTCCTTATATCTACCATAGACGGATTTGTGTTTTCCTATGAGTTTTTATCACTCCAGGCTTTTACCAGAACCTTTTTTTATATAACCAATGATATTCTTTATATATAAAGGTAAATACGCCACCTGTGCCTCAAAAACGAACCGCCAAAGAGAATACAGTTGCAGGCTCTTTATTAAGATAAATGTACCTACGCTCATTCGAAATATGTCATCGGTGCTGTCGCTGCATTCGGAACACTCTTTTCAGTTGTTTTATGAACATATCACGAATCTATACTTTTTAAATCATTGTATATAACAGCTATATGAACCAAACCAAATGCAACCACCGCGAAGAAAGTCGCAAGCACTAATCTGGCAGTACTTATTGTAAATGTCACTCGCGCAAAATTTCCAACTTGTGCCAATATTCTTTTCACAGAATACAATAGCAAATTTCATTTCCATCCCTACTTTAGCTGCATAGTGATAAAGAATTTCCTCTTGAAGTCTGGATCGCACTTAAGAATCGGTTTTATGTGGATTTCGGTAAATTGAAGCTGGATTTTGTAGTTAGTTTTCTACAGTTTGGTACGATGTAACCATTGGTGGAATGTTTAAATATTCACACTATTTCCACAATACAATGGAATGGTGGAGGTTTAGTAGGGAAAATGGTGAACTTTTATAGGATATCGGATCAAAATGAATGAAAATTCAGAGCACTACAATAGATTACAGCTGTGTTGATACTGTGTCAACATTAGCGTTATTCTTCTCAATATTAAGGAATAGTACTCAAAATAGAAATTAAATCACCGCGGCTACCTGATTGGCGTGAAAATATATGTCGGAGCACGATAGGCTTTATAAACAAAATGTATGTACAGTATCGCTGGCGTTATAGTTAAGGCCAACGATTCATGTTAATATTGATAATCGATTGAGAATCAAACTATTTAGTTTACTAAAATCAAGTTAGGTTTGAAAAGTAAAAAGAAACAAGAATAAAACTTAACTCTTTTATTACAAATATTAGGATACAAAAATTAGTATCTTACTTACATGACTAGCACGACCCGAATCACCACCCAGAATGTGCCATTCAATCATTGGCTCCACATTTCGGCGCTTCACACGCCGCCATCTTACCGCCATGTCAAACTTACATTTCGTCGTATAAACTATGGCGCTGCACGCGCATCCAATAATGATGACATTAAGATAATTTGCAACTAGACGCTTACAAATATTTGCTTAATTAATAACTTTATTAATTAAGCTTATTCCATAATTATGAATCCAAAAAGACAACAATAAGTGTTTAACAAAATAACTTTATATTCAAGGTTGCGGAACTTTACAATCAAAACAGTGGCAAAACATCTTAATATGAATTCTAACTCAACAAGTTATTTTATATAGTTAATCTGGGCACGGCAGTGCCCCGCCCGCCAAGTCGAGCGCGAAGCAAACACTGCGTACCATCCTTTACAGGATCCATTTCGCCGCATTTTCAGGCCCCGATTTGAGAACCTTTGGATAATACCAGAGCGCTGAAATTTTCGTCATCTAGTAAGATATAATAACTTACTTTAAATTTCAAGTCTGTAGGTCATTTAGTTCCGACGTTAAGCGAAAGCAAAGTTTCGCATTTTCGACAGACACTCACTCACTCACTCATGATCATCAAAATAGAACTAGTACTTCCCATTAACTCAGAAAGCTGAAATTCGGTACAGAGTTAGGGTTTAATGGCTACATAAAGGGAAAACTATGAAAACTTCGAAAATCGAAGATCTGGAGTACCTGGTGACCCTGCTTAGATAACAAAATCATCAAAATAGAACTAGTACTTCCCATTAACTCACAGAGCTGAAATTTGGTACAGAGTCAGGGTTTAATGGTTACATAAAGGGAAAACTATAATAACTTGGATAATCGAAGATCTGGAGTACCTGGTGACCCTGCTTAGATAACAAAAGAGCCCAGCCAAACTATAAGAGATTGACATACCGCCTTTAAACAATATATATTTAACATGGTGGGCCGCTTCATCCGATGTCAAAAATCGGGGGGCACGGTAGTGCCCCCGCCAAGTCGAGCGCGCTAGACCAATACAAACAGACATGTTGGTGCACACAAATATTTGTAGGTACTGCCCGGGGATCGAACCCGGAACCCTTGGTGTAGTAGCCGACGTTTCAACCATTACACCCAATGGGTCGTCTAATATTCCTTTCAAGTTTCTACAAAAAGAAGTAAAATCCCACCAAAAACATTCTGTAAAAAATCTAGCCAAGTCTCGATGGAGCTGCTTGATTATCTCTAAAAAGTAATGAAATCAAGACAAAGACGTGCCAAGTCACACAACATCAACCATAATAATTAATTAATTGCAGTAAGGAACCTTAGACTTGGCACGTCTTTGTCTTGATTTCATTACTTTTTAGAGATAATCAAGCAGCTCCATCGAGACTTGGCTAGATTTTTTACAGAATGTTTTTGGTGGGATATTCACTACATATTTTAATAATATTTATTGGTATAAAGATTTGTTATTAACAAAACAGATTTCTATTGAGGATTAATAAAACATTAGTTAATTGATCTAAATACACGGATGTAGTTTCGCTAACCTCGTGTGGTAACTTATTAATCAAAACAACACATTACTTCTATTCAGTAATGCTGGCAAATTATTTACTATTTAAATTAAGCTTAAAATAATGTTTAATGGTTTTATAAGAGATGTTACATTGGAATTATGAATTAATAAAAATGTCATTACAACAATCGCCGTCACAGGAAACTAATGTTTTTGTCAAAACACTGTTCCTTAAAATCATTAAGGATTAAGTTGCAATGTTACCAGTTAATATATGTTATAATATTTGATGAATTATCTATCGAATTAAATTGGTTGCGGCGACATATACAATGCCATTTTTGTACCCGTTCCTTGAAATCTTAGACGGTTGTTAAAGTGACAAGTTCCTCGAACCCTTACAATGCTTCTTCCACCTTACCTGGTCCTTACCTTGCAATGCTCCTTGAATTCTAGGAAAGTTAATAAGCATAATATTTAAGGTAATAATATTACATTTTCGATAATAACTTATTAAGCAATATGGGATGGTCTTTAGAAGAAATATTTATCATAGAGACCCACGCCAACCGTCACTGACTCGTGGTCTATGATGCTGAAAGAGGCTCTTATAAGAACAACTTCAATATGCTAGGAGAACTAGAGTAACTGACAAGCCCAGGATTAACAAGTTGAAGTGGCTGGGCACAAAGTAAGTAGGACCGATGGTCGATGGGGTGAAAAGGTTCTCGAGTGGCGTCCACGTAATGGGAAAAACGTAGGCCAACCCTGCGATCAGATGAACTGATGAGACAGTTAAGATGACAGGTAGCAAACGGATGTGAACTGCTAGGTATTGATCCTCATGGAAATCATTATGGGAGGCGTTCGGCTGTTGACAATATAGGCTATTACGATGATGATGATGATACTATATTTTTACTACATTATTTTATGTATTATGTACCTAATATTTATTTTCATTTGATTTGTTTTGTATAAGTTGCAACCGTGTACTTACTATGTTTCCGATGTTGTGTGTCTGATACAAATAAAGAATTTATCTATCTTGTATTCTCACATCACGATACTCGTAACATGGAATGGAGTTATTCTGATACATTCCGAACATAAATTCTCTTTTCACCCTGTTGAGATCATCTGCGATATTTTGTATTTTTTTATTATTCTGTTTATTTTAAGTAATTAGTTTAAAGTAATTTAAGTAAGCACATACAATTTATATACCTGTATTAAAAGAGCTGAATACTAATTTACATACCATTATTTTTCTTGGCATATCAGGGCCGTTTTGTGGTGCATCTTCATTTCACAAATACTGATTCACAGACTGCCCTGGCAATACTCCAGGAACACACTTACCAACCTGCCGTAGCGTATGTAACATTATGAATTTATGACATTAGAATTTCTGGGTAGTACTAACTACTCGTAGATACCTAGAACAAAACATACTGCATTACGAATTTTGTTTTGACACGTAACATTTGTTATTTAAGTTGGCGAAAATATTGTGCATTTTGCAATGCATTTCAGTTTTATTTTTTCGTTATGACTATTACTGTTGGCCGCAGTTGGCTTTTACACCAGGTACCTAATTGGTGAACGTAGATAGATTTCAGTCTTAAACATTTCGGTAACCGTAACTTAGTTCGCAACCTTTTTAATAAAAAATAAATATTTCTACAAAAAAATGGCAGACGGGTGGGTAAGTTCCTACTACCTATAGGTATTGTTGAAATGAAGACGATGAACCATAGATATCTTTGTAAAGGAACCAGACGTATGTGTAAGAAGAATTGGGTATTTGACACCACTAATCGTTGACGCACTTTTTATGAACTGTCAAAAAGGAACGTTTCCATATAATTTGTATGAGATTATTGAAACGTGACGTCATTGCACAGTAACATCAACTGACCTAATATTTATTGGTTTCAGTGTATTTAAAAATACATTATTGCAAATAAACAAAAGTGATCAATGAAACGACATGTAAAATAAAGTGCACTTTTATGAAAATAAGGTTTGGTATTTTATTGCGAATGGTGGAGAATACCGAATTGAAAGCGTGTTCGTTTACATTTTAAGTCACACCAACAATAATACGTCAGGTGATCTAAGGTAAGTAGGTACTTAAAAAAAATTTTTTGAAAGAAAACAACGAGTTTTTATGGATGAATAGGTAGGTAGGTAATTGACTCACATTATTAAATACATTAAATAGATCATCATTATTTACCTACGTAAAGCTAATTTGAGTACCTAAAAGTAGTTAGTACCTACAGGTACTTATCAAAGTTAGTGTCGTATATCTAGAAACGTGCAGCACACCTATCCTGTACCTACAGTGCAGCTAAGTAAAGGCATCTCATCTACTCTGAACCGGAACTTATACGGAACCCAAAATTGCATTAATTTAAACGATACATTCTTAAGTGTTATCACCCGTGAAAGCATGTAAAACGCCCGCAGTTCAGCAAAGTTTATGGCATTTAGTATAATCTTGCGTATTGTAAACATCTCCCTGTTTGTATCCGATGTAACTTTCAAAAGTTACTCAGTAATAAATTCAACGTTACAAAGGTAAAGTTACCTCCCTTTTGTTATCTCGTAACTGCCTAACTACACCCATTAAAATAATAAAACCGTCAAACTAAAGTGAGTACAACAATTTCCTTTTGCTCCCCTTTTCATGGAAGAATAATTCGCCAGCATTAGAAATTAACGATTAGCTTCGTTTACATTATGCGCCCGTTGATAATTTAGAGGGGTTTGTTATAATAATGGTAATTTTAGTTAGGTATTTGATCCGTCCGAGCACTTATGCCCAAGTGAGTTTATTGTTTTTATTATTCACATTGTTATTATTATTCATAGAGCGTCGGTGGCTGAATCGGTGGCAGGCCACGTACCAATGTGTTCGATTTTCGAAATTATATGTACGTTATCAAACGCTTTTACGGTGAAGGAAAACATCGTGAGAAAACTTGGGCACTCCTACGAAAAGATTCAAAGGTTGTACGTGAAGTGCCCAATCCGCACTGGGCCCGCGTGAACGACTAAGGAGGCACCCTATACGGGTAGGCCCGTGCCCCTCAACGGGGACGTTTAATGAGCTGATAATGATGAGTCTTAACAACTCAGTGTCGTATTTTTTTTTGGCATTAAGCAATTCAAGTAGTAACACTAGCCTCTATTAGTGTGCTCGGTTGAGGATCGCACAAGTCCAGCAACAATCACAATGACATGGCGACAAAAATCCATGTGCCCTACCCTGGTTTAACATATTTAAACAAAAAAAATACCGGGGGAGGGGGGATGGCATAGGTTCACTGTTGCCCCACCCTGAGCCTAAGACTGGCTACGCTCATGTTTGAGTCCCACAGTTTTCCGGAGGGCACGTTAACCTATTCAGCCGTTACTCACCAATCAGCACAAAGCCCACGTGAATTACGGCTCAAACCCCTCATAGACATCCTGTGTGCGAGGGAGTGTCCCTGATGATGATGATTTAAGCAATACTTCATAATTAAAACATGACTGAACATTTTCCCAGATTTATTCAACATCAGATCATTTTTAAAACAACAGATTGCATCCTACCATATAATATAGTTAAAAGCTATAAAAATCACAGAATCATCCAATCCAAATAGGTAGTGATGAATAATTGTATTGAGATGAATTGGTAATGATGAGCCTCTCAGTAGCTCAATAACATTAATGTAGTCTGACTTTCTATAATTAATAAAACATACAGTAAAATTAATCAACAAAAATTAACAACAAGTTGAATATTTAATTTCATTTGGTACTTAGTATACAAAATAGAGAATACTATATAAAAATATAATCAAATATCATCTTTCAAATATAGTGAAATATTCATTGATGTGTAAACCATATATAACACTATTTTGACAGTTTCACTATGAGCTTTTGTAAATTGTTTAGAACATGTTTAAACCTAACCATAGCAATTTCTTTTTAATTTTTTTTTAATTTGAAAAGAGTATTTAATAAGAACATTGTCTATAAATTGGTTTTAATATGTATCTAGTTGACTGAAATAACCATATGAAATATAATCTTGTATGATATCTGTGATAATGCTTTTATAACTGTGCACAGCATCTTCCCGTTCTTGAGGAGATGCAAAAACGATTTTACTCCGAACATGCCCTTCTTCTTGAAGCCCACTTTTGAGCCACAAGGCTGTGTTGGCTTTAATAAAACAGGCTGGAGCAACCAATTTTAGGTCCTCATCAAACATCTGTCTGGAATATATATTTTGAGATTCTAATCCAACTTCACTCAGGAATGCTGTAAATGTTTCATAATAGATGTTAAGCAAATTGAAATAATTCTCCTTTCTTAAACAAGAGCTTGCACTTGAAATGATTAAATACAATGCATCAAATGCAGCACTACCCATTTGGACTGTTTGATAGTCAATTATACACGCATCTCTTGGTCTGTGGTCCTGAAAAAATATCAGAAAAATACACTTTTTAAGATAATTTTCCTTAAAAGCTTTTATGGAAAATAACAAGCCATTCCTTTTTGTAGTCAATTAATTTGGGACCCAATGGGGTACATATGATTGCTTTTCATGTTTAAGATAAGTTGAAGTTAATTTAACATTAAAGTTATGAAATAAATAAAATATTAAGTTTCTTCATAAGTGAGACAGTTTAAGAGAAAAAACCTTTGGCACAAAGAAGCAACTTATACAATTATTTACTCAGGAATACTAGTGCACCATTATTACTAAAGCTGGTTGACTAACATTTGAACAAAAAAATGCATTCTATTCTATTTTGGTCTACCTGCTGGATTGCCAATTAATTCCATAATAAAACAGCTTTAACAATGAAAATCATTTAGGGGTTGCATATAAGATCCAAATGTTATTGTCTATTTAAACTTATTGTCTTTCACCGTCATCATTTCAGCCATTATAATAATAAATCCAGGTTGAACTAAAACATCTCAGAGATGACCAGAGCCTAGTTCTAGGCTTAGCTCGAGGCCACCACCACATGCTAGTGAAGCTAGTTTCATAAATTTTTTCAATGTAAAGCCAAATTAGCTGTAATTTCATTTGTCTTATACATGTAAATACTAGCTGTTCCCTGCGATTGCTGTTTTTGAAATCATTGGTCTTGTTGAAAACATTGAAGAGTGCTAGGACCTGTTAAAATCTTATTTCTTGAATGACTTATAATAACTGTACTTACCTTATCATAACTAAACATGATATTATCGGCCCAAAGATCTCCATGGCAAATACATTTCTTTTGCAAAGAAAAGCTGCCAACTTAATATACTTGCAACATTTCATTTCAAATGATTTAAAATTGGCAAGTAATTTGTTCCTTGAAATTTATCAATAGCTTTCTCTAACCTATCTAGCAATATTCCTGTAAATCTACTGTTAGACTCACTAGTCAAGGGAATACATATTTTGGCAACTTCATCAAACAATTTAGGATCTTGTTTATTCAAAATAAAAGAAAGGGCATGAAATTTGGCCAAAGCTTTCAATGCTACTTGGATATGATCATAACTAAGAAAAACTCTTAGTGAAAGGTGCGAATCCTTTAGCACATAAATTTCCATTGCGATAACTTCTTTGCAATAATCCTTGCATAAATAATAGCATTTGGGCATATGTATTGCAATTCCGGGCGAACTTTCTCTTGAAATTGTTGATATTTTTACCAGGTAAAGTAGAATAACATAAATTTCGCAAGCAAAAAATTAGTTAAGGCACCGCTGACTCGAAACCGCTCATCTGACGGGGACAACTTTAAAACAAGTTCTATTACTGTTATATTATTAGTCCCGCTATTAGTTTTGTCTTTACTTTTTAACGTGACTGGTATTAATACACCAAAATAATTATGAGCAATACTGTTAAACTTTTGATCAGTGAAATAAAACATAATCATTGAGGTTATGTTTTGATATAACCATATCTACTATGCTTTGCACTTGCTCTTCAGATCAGTGTGACCATTCTCAGAAATAGCGAATCTGCCACATACTGGGCAAAAATCTGCCAAAATCTGCCACACTTGGTGCAAAAATATGCCATAAATATGCCTTTAAGAAAACGAAAAAATAATTAAACTTCTTTAATCAATCAAGAACATCATTTTTTAATCGAAGGTTCTAACTCATTAAAACACCGTTTCAATCAACATTTGCGTCTAAACAATTTTCATTTTCAATATATATAGATTTCAAATTCATCTTCTTAATCATATTTTTAGTTGGCTTAAAGGAAACACAATCTCCGTGCTCCTTAATCCCATCTTTTGTTGTTAATAATGAAGAAATGTGTTGATTTGAGAACCTATTCCTAAGTTTTGTTTTATTTAAATTAACCTGAGAGAATATCCTCTCGCACGAAGCGTTAGACATGGGCAAACATAATAAAGCTTTGGCGAAATTAGTAATGTTTGGATATTTTGTAGCCCCATTCGTGTCCAAGATGTTGCCAACGGCTCCCCAAAATTTATCTACACTCAAAATTGTACTAGTTGTGCTACTTCCACCTGCTTCTAACAAGTCTTTTACACTGATATCAAATTTAATTTGTCGTAATTCGTCATCAACTTTTTGAATATTTTTTTCAAATACAATGTTTGGAAAATTCTTTGCTACGTTCAATACTGACGCAAAATCTTTGTAAACCACATGCTGTGGATCCAAGAACTGTAAATCTTTGAAGATAATGCTCAGTGGCAACCGTGACTTTAATTGAATGCTTAGTTCAATCAAAAACGTTTGCATTTTTTTCATAAATGATTGGATTCCAGGCTTCAAACTCACTACCACGGATAAGCGATCTATTTCAGTACATACATTTACACCTAAATAAATATCTTTGAGGGGCAAAAAGTTCACAGAAAGTGGATCTGTGGTTCTCAAATAATTTCCATTCATATAACAACTCAAAAGGCACATATACACTTCAGAAATGTCTTTGTATGCAGTGTGAACTGTTGTGCAATCTCTTTGAAATATGGTGTTTAATTTGTTGATAATTTGCAATATATAATCCAGTGCATAAAAATACAGTTTATATATCTTGTCATTCAAACTGTTGAACAAGAACTCTGATGAAATATTTCTGTCTTCCAAAAACTGCGACTGAAAATATAATTTAAGGGCATCCCACTGCTCTAAAATTCTTGTGATGCAAGCGTGCAAGGATATTTCGTAATGCCTTACTTTTCAGTCCCAACGAAATATTGGTATTCGACAAATTCTCTTTGTCTTTTGCTGCTGTGTGAAAAGTATCCGTAAACTTCCTGTACTATTTGATTAATAGCCCGTGGTATAGTGTTTTTACTAGCATGCGATACACACAAGGCAGTAGAATGACAAACACATTTTATAAACATGCAATTTGGATTTACATTTCTTATTTTGGAAACAATGCCACCTTGTTCCCCAAACATGACATTAGTGGTATCAGCCCCAAACCAATAGCATCTTCAATATTAAGGTTAACATTAGCTAAAGCCCCGGAAACTGCATCGAACAATGATTGCGCATCAGCACCCTTCAAGTCAACCAATGTTAAAAATTTTGTTTTTACTTGAAGATCTTTTTCTGAGTAGTATTTAGTTACGACTGCAAGCATTGAAGTGATTGTAACATCTGTGGTCTCATCTATGATTAAGGAAAACATTGGTTTACGTGATCTTATGTTTTCACATGATTTTAAATCAGCGAGCATCTCCTCTTCAAAATTGGGCTTCAAAACATTATACGTTACCGCTGCAGCTTTAGTCCTCTTGCAGGAAAATTGTTTGGCAATTTCGGAATCATGGAAGCTTTTGGATATTATTTCGCTCAAATGGTCCATTAAGCGAAAAGGTAAATTGTGTTCCACAAGCAAAGCGCAAAAGTTTAGTTCCGCCTTTTTTACTTCCTCTCCTAATGGAGCTTTCTTAAAATACTGTTGAACCTGAAAAGTTTAATTATATTGATAATTTAAAAAATCTCTAAATAATTCAATAAAACATTTATACATACCTACTTACGGTACTTACACTTTATATAGTACTTACCGATGATTGGCCGCTGTACCCAATGATGTTTTTTTTATGTTTCTGAGAAGAAACATGTTCTTTTAAAGATGATAAACGAGTTATTAATTTACAATTGCAAGCTTTGCAGAAGGCAACATTCTGGTTATCTTTTGCCGATGACAACCAGGACGAAAGCTGAGGATCTTGCTCCCACTCCGGTCTATATCCACGCTCATATTTTCTCTTCATCACTAATTATTAGTAGCACAGAACTAATCACGAAACACACCAAAAGAGAATGAGGTAAACTCAACAAAAGACAGTTGAAAATTAAATCAAAAAAGGGTATAAGAATATGAACCCTATTATTGTTTCATTACAGTTTATAATCCTATGACGCACTTGTTTAACAACAGAATAAGTGGGGAATCCCCGTATGATCTGTCTATCAAACAGATGTTGCCCATTCGACAAAACAATGTGGGAACCAATTACATAAAAAATCTAATGTTATTCCTTTAAAAAAATTAACTCGGCTAAAATTTTAATAAGGTTATGTTAATTTCCGTTTAATCTGCCAAAATCTGCCAATTTTATAAATCGTCAGCATGATCTGCCACCAACAAAATTTAAGGTTAAAATCTGCCAAAATGGCAGAAATCTGCCACAAATGGTCACACTGCTTCAGATACTCCTGACATTACGAAATTCAGAACTTTGAATGTAAACCTAGTATCTCATATACTGCATTGGTTATTATTGATAATTTTCAACCAAATATTTTTTGCTAAATAAACAACAGCTGAAGTTGAAGTAACTGTCAAAGCCTGACACTATTATTTTTAATTTATGGCAAAAGTTTTTCAACATAAAGCTAAATTAGCTGTAATTTAATTTGTCTTATACATGTAAATACTAGCTGTTCCCTGCGATTGCCCCAGTACAACAATTTAAAATCGCTTCGTTACATGACGCGACGCGCGGCCGCGTAATTGTAAAAAAATATTGTCAAAATAAAAAGTATTGTCTTATCACCTACAATCCAAAAAAGTCCCATCCAAATCCATCAAGCCGCGTCAGAGCCGTATTTTCTCAGTTGAGTATCCCGCCCAGAGTTACTGTTTTCTGGTCATTATTTGCAAACAAGAATATATCATAGATTTAAAAAGGAAATCCAAATTCGTTAGGCGTAATTATGTTTACTTATGTTCATAACAATGATAGTGATTGCAATTTTTTTACTATGTTTACGGTTCTGTAAAATATAGCTATACCTCGGAGGAAGAAGATCCGCGAGGGCGATACATAATCACATTCTTTGCCAACATCAAAATATTTATTAATTTGACGTAAGTTTTGTTCATGTTCTATTAGTTGTATATATATATATAAATTCCTGTTATTCGTAACATGTTTATTTTCAACAACAACTGGTAAAACAAAATGAAGTCTCTCCTCATGACACATTTTAAAGGTTTTTATAATATGGTAGGTATAGGTATAGTTTTTAGGAGGCACATGACCTCACGTTCTGTAATAAATTATTCCTACTTACAAGATCTAATTAAAAGTACCTATTAGGCCGGAATCTTTAAAATAAACGTTTTTATTTCGACCATTATACCTATAGGTACTATAATTAGGTAATTTTATAAAATTCTTTTAGAGTTTCTTTACGGATTTATTATACACACAAAATCACCGAACATATTCACTCAGTTTATTATTAAATTGTTTTGTTTTAGTAATTAACCTCTAAAAACAAATTAACATTATCTTTCCAACATAAACGAAGCGGAGCCTAATGTGAATTCAACTACGCTGTAGGTAGGTATCGCGGCATTAATTACAATTATGGTCATCGGTTAATTAAGTAGTCAGTGGCGATAAATTTACCAATTTTAATATAACGTATTTTGCTTTATTTTTGATAATAAACATGTACCATGCTTTAGATTCAGTAATAGTACCTTAAAGTCGTCGTAGGCTGATGCCTATGATGCAAAGTTGCTTTGATATATGATGATTCTTGATGAGTTATTAATTTGGCTAAGAAAACCATCGTAGGTATCAACTAACGATAGTCACGATTTAAACACTAAAAATAAACAAAGACTAACCGTTCCTAATTTCAGACTTCGTAAGGTTGGGAACTCGTTTTTAGTGTAAAGCATTAAATTATTTAATAAACTATGTACCACAAAAGGTCATTAATTCTATGGATAAATTAAAATCTTATATAAAGACCACTTGATAAAAAAGGCTACTGTGATATAAAAGACAAAATATAAGATAAGGATGCTTGGACTTATTGATTCCACGTCTGCACTATTTTGTATTGGATTAATATTAGCTCTGTAGAGAGACTTTTCCAAACTTAGTCATTTTATATAATTTAATTTGACTTTTTTATCATTGGGATTGTATTAAAGCAACTTTGATTTAGGCACATTAATATTTTATTAACAAAAATATTGGATGTCTTCCACAGTTCGATTCTGTCGTCACTTTCTGCCACGTATGACAAAACTGTAGAATGAACTTCCACTAGATACATTTCCGGAGGGAGCGATGAAAAAACAGCGTCAGGGCCGACAACACGTTTCTCTGGTCTTGGTCAAGTGAACCGTATGCTCGTTTGCCTCCTGTTCAAAAGTGAACAAAAAAAACGCCAGAAGCTCGACAAATACCTCCTCTTCAAAATTACGGTTCTGTTTTGCATTAACTTGTGTATAAGTTACTGCAGTTTCTTCGCAACGATTTCGTAGCGGTTGGTTTATGTACTTAACGGAACTATGAGTAAACATTAATTTATTTTCATAAGTTGGCAACTTTCGCAATACAAACTTAAGCAGCTGCCATCGTCTTAATCTTGAGTCTGACAAATTCTGCTACCTACTTATTTATTTTACGTGCTCAACAGTACTTATATGGAAATTAATGTATTTTGTGTCTTAATGTGAAAGATTTCATGGTTTGACACGAATGGTCTGATACTATAGCCACAGAGAAAACCGGTTATATATTCTAAATGATTGCTGAATATTGGCCATAGATGGCCTTTACAGCTTCATTGCGCAAGTCGCGAGCGCAAATAGTGCTCAGCCATAAGAAACACAATGAGCGGGCGTCCCAGAGTGGGACTCGAACCTCGGCTTAGGGCGTTGCGGGGAGTGCTAGGTAACCTAGTATATGTTGGGAAGAAAAGCGGCCAGGCCACACAAGGTTACGCGAATAATGACTGAGCGGGCCTACATGGAACCGCGACTAAGGCCTCGCTGGCGGGGGCGAAACCTTGTATGTATATTTGATTTGTTTCGTAATGTGTTATAGGAAACCGGCGTACATTATCGCATACGTTGTGTTTCGCCGATTGAGTTTACGCCGACATAAAACCCTTTCAGTCAAAAAGTGCCAATCATTTTTAAACTAAATGGTAAAGCACTATACATTGCAAAAGTGCAACTCTTTATTTATGATTGAATGTGTTTTCAAAATTTGTGAATAAAAAACATTTTACGGAGATACTCACTCTCTCTCTTTGACCTATCGCAGTCTACTGCTGGACCTGGAGACCTATCCCCCATTTTGCGCTAGATATCCTGCTGCTTCGCTTTTCTCATCCAGACTCCACCAGCGACCATTCGCGAGTCGTCGGTCCATAGGGCCGGAGGGCATCCTACGCTACGCTTGCCAAGACGCGGTCTCCTCTCCAGAACTCGTCTGCACCAACGGCCATCGGTTCTGCGAAAAACGTGAACAGCCCACTGCCACTTCAACTTGCTGATCCGGCGGGCTATGTCGGTAACTTTAGTTCTCTCACGGATTAAATCATTTCTAATCTTATCCCTAAGAGAGATCCCGAGCATAGCTCGCTCCATTGCGCAAGATACGTAAAATGGTTAAGTATTTATTGAAATATTAAAGTTAAAGCCATACTTTGTCGGAGAGTTAGCTATGTTGTGCACATAAATTACTAATAAATAATTATATCCTATCTTCCATTTAGTTTATGTATATATTTTATTATGTATTAATTTATTTATTATTATGTATGTAGTAATGTGTACTTAGTTTATGTACTGTTATATTATAAGTTTTTGCACTAGCCCGCTTACCTATAAGTATTTTTCTTTCACCCAAAGGTTGCCTGGAAGAAATTACTACCTTAGCAATAAGGCCGCCTACATTGTACTCTTTTTTTTTTGTTGTTTCTTGTTCTGTTGTATGCTTTTTTCTTATGTGCAATAAAGAATTTTTATCTTATCTTATCTTACTGTCATTTCTGGTGAGAATCACGTAAAAATTTAATAGAAAAGTGAGTAAATACCTATCTAGGTAATTCACTTATGTAGCATTTAACCGCCAAAGTTGATCAACGGACTTATTTTTTTTTAATTTCTGGATACATTTATTAGAATTGTATAAGGACAAGTATCAAGTCTTTTTGAATTGCATATTATCAAATAGGTAGTATAAGTTAGAGGCTAGACGTCGCATAATACATGATTTTTCTTGTATGTTGAAATCTTCATAAAAGTTTATTTATTTATTATAATATACAATAAGAGATGTGATTGTGTCTAATCTCAACATACAAAGACTCAATTAAGTTACTTTTTCTAAATAGGGACTATTGAAAGTCAATATAACGCCGCTGAGGATTCGGCTACTGGTCTGAAATCAAAACATTTTGTAGTCGTTGTCTATGGTTCACTATTTACAGGTTGGTACAAGCTGAAACTCGTTGGATCCCCTGAGGCTGGTGAAAATAGGAAAGTGCCGTGACAATGTACCTAAATAAATAAGTCAAGTATTTATTCCAGCACAAATCCAGATAATCCCGAAAAAGCAACTGCGCCGCTCCATTCTTGGCACTAAAAGGTATTTTGTTCACATAAAATCGTTTAAGAACTGAAACTAAAGTGAGCCCAGAAAGAAGTGAATTGTTTTTAGTACCTACGTCTCTTAACTGTCGACCTAAAATTCGTCAGTAAAAGATACCAGACCACGTACTGTTTGAAGCTGCTAAAATCATTTCAATCGCACTTAAATAATTCTGAACACTAACAACGTGTTCCATTTGATATCTGTCCAATTTATTGCCAAATAAAAAAAATAATAAATGCAGATATGTCGTAAAATATTATCCAAATCCCGGGTTATTCACACCAAATCGTCCATCTAAAAGCCTGTGTATTACAAAGTAACTCATTGTTAAGTTCCATTTAATAATATGTTTCTAAAATTATTTGAACTTTGTCATTTATCTATGAGAATTTTTTAATGATTGCCGATACGTACAATCATTTTGTTTACTCCTTAGACACTCTAATAGATATAACTCTCTCTCTCTCTCTGTCTCTGCGTACCGTATCAAAAGTAAGAAGAATGAAGGGCATATTATGACCATTATTCAAAAATAATTGGAACAATCCTATGATAAAATGTTTGGTATTCACTTAACCAATTACCAGATCATCATCCATTTTTCTTTATCTCTCTACCAAACCACCGATAACTTATCTAAACGATAACCAAACCAATCAGTGAACACCACTATACCACAGTATATCGCAATTTATATAGGTAAGCCTGATTAAAAGTTCTAAAAGAGTTTAAATATAGTTTATAAATTGGGTTTGTTTTTAAAGCATATAAACCTGCATATTACCTGCATATTTATTGGATTTTTTAAAATATAATATCTACGGCAGACAATAAACAATAAATTAACACAAATGCACCGAGGTAATTATTATCACAAGCAGTTACAACACAGCTCAGTGGTAACCAATTACATTGGTATAGCTGTCAAAATATGCTAAGCGGGTGGACGATTATTAATACGTCTCACTGAGAAGGGTTGGCCCGATTTAAATAATATGCAAAGCGAAAATGAACAATCCGTGGCGATTTTCCGTCATTGTTCGCAATCTCATTGGGAACCTCCGAATGGAAAATAAAATGTGCAATCGTAATGGAGGTTGGCGAAGATCGCTAACAAGGTTTATTGTTTTGTCATATCCTTTTTACAGCCGACAATTAACATTTATGCTTTCTATGAATAATAAATTAAGGAAAATTCCCGTATCAATTACAGCTTCCTCAATAAGTTAACATTGAATCAACTGAAATTTTTTTGAATGATCAAAAGACACATTTGTTATCTAAAATGAACCTGCTAGATTACATGGCTAATATGTAAACTTTTCTTTAAATTTTTTTGTCAGTTTAAAAAAGGCATTCACGTCAGTAATCATAGTTATACCTCAATATAGTTCACACTTGTTACAATCTCTAATTACATCTTCAATTATTTTAAAATTTTCAGTTTTGCTTAAGTCTAATGTGGGTGGGTGGGTGTAACCCAAAAGTGAATCTGCAGTTTCAATTCCTAACCACATCAAATAGGACATAAATATTCTTCCAAAACATGACGGAAATATCAGTTTTAAATCACTTTTAAAATCTTGCTCTGAATATATTTTATCTGAATTCATGCCAATTTCTTTTAAATTTTCTTGCACGTAATTAAAATATGATGATAAGAACTGTTTAAGTTGCCTTGGTATCTCTGATGATCCTGTGCTATTCACTATAAGGAATAACGCATCCCATGCCGGAGGTGACATTGTTGTTAATTGATAATCTACGAAACACACTTGTACTGGTTGACAGTCCTGTAAAGAAATGCATATTTTCAGACTCAAAAGCTAGTAAAAATATAATAAAATAACATCTCAGTTTATAATCAAACGGGATCAGGAATATTTCATTAAAATAAAATATTTGGATTGAAACTTACAGAGTACTTATATAGGATATTTTCTTTCCAGAGGTCTCCGTGACCATAAACCAAACATTTTGATTTAATCCCTACATCATTTAAAAATTTTGTAGAGGAACTTATGTAGTGAAACAACTTCCTCATAATTTTTTCACACCACAAACCATCGAAGAGAAATAAATATTTTTTGAGAGAATTTCGAACGCATTTAGTATAGTAGCTCGGATAATCAACCAAGAATGGTCTCAGAACCTCTTGTTGTGGTGGAACGATATTTCTTTCATTTAAAATCATAGAAAGAACATGAAATTTGGCAAGAGCTTTTAATGCTAATAGTAAATGTTCTTTATCAAGCAATAAATTTCCTTTATATCTTCGATAGCCGTACAACGTCATATCTTGCAACACTAATATTTGTTTGTCCACATTTGAATCTGCATAAAACACTCCGGAATCATTTGATCTATACTCAAGTTAGAAGCCTCTTTAAAAATAGGCAATAAGGTGTTATAGAAATATACCTCCCTTGTAAACAGGTCTTGCACTATTTCACCTGGAGGACTAATGCTTTTTGGAGCTTTTTTGACAAACAGATGGTACTTAGTGGCTGTATCCGTATCTATTAAAGTAACTGGAAATAGATCGCCTATAAAATTGTAAATATCCTCTTCAAGTATTCTTCTTTCGTATCGCCATTTTTTTATTTCTAACTTTTCAGCAACTGTTCCAAGAACTCTAATGACCAGATTTTCTACTTCAAACACATGGCTTCCAGATCAGGACTTACTATCGAACTGAATGCTGTTTACTCTCGGTTTCTTTAAATAATAAAATATATTGTGCGGTAAACAAGGCAATTAATTAAAGGCCATTGATTTATTGATTGTATGTTTTTCAAATAACATATTGATGATGATCAACGTATTGACATGATTTTTGCAGTATTATGCACGTAATTGTTTACATTTATAGATTATTAGCGACCCGCCCCGACTTCGCACGGATGCTGATAGTAAATACATAGCAGTAAAACACATATTTTACTATTGGTATTTAACCTTCAATTATATTCATAAAAGTCTCAAATTTTTTAATCTACACTTATCGCACTTTTATAGAATGTCTATTAAATTCATATAAAATAGCCTCACACCACATGGCATCAAAGATAAATGAGTATTTCTTGACGCAAAAAAGCAGTGTCGCTATAATAATCGAGATCACCCACTTTAAATGTCTTACGAACGACTTTTTGCGGTATGACCTTTGGCTAACGGGTGCTTCAAACATATTTAGCGAAACACATTCACAGAAAACGAAACAAGCTTTGCTTTTTGTTTCCAGTGTTAATATCATAAATGCGATTATAATTCACAGATCTGTGAAGTAGTAGATACATACTCTTAAGTTTTTTTTAAATGATGTATAATTCAAGGAAATGGCAATCTCTTTCCTACCAACCTGTAGCAGACCATTGCTGGACACAGGTATCTACCATATTGCACCAGGTATCTCGGTCCTCAGTTCATCATCTTCCACACGCGACCATTCGAAGATCATAATATTATTTTAAAAAAGATAACTGCTGAGTTTCTTGCTAGATTCATCTCAACAGAATGCAACAGTCGAACTGAATATTAGTAGATTTATTTTACATTCATAAGTTTTCGTAAACCTAAAGTTTTCAATTTTGAATTTCTACTGTCACACTTATTTCTTTATAATTATATTTGGTAACGTGCAACTTAATATTACCACCCGTTTTTTTTTACTACCTAATTTAACAAAGTCAACAAAAATTTGGACGTATACTAAATTAAGCAAAAAGCCGCTACCAAACCATTTGTACCCCACTGAACTAATCATCGCCAACCGGAGCTACAAGTATCCGTAAAACTGCGGAACCCAGGACCTTGAGCAATAACGATTATCCCAAATGAAATCAGACCCCGGAGCGATGAACGTAGAGACAAAGCACTTCTCGCTTCTCCGATTGAATGAAATGAAGTCGTTTCTATGAGCTTACAGACGAATCGCCTTCATTTGTCGACCATGCATCGCTCCAGAAGCAACGGTTGCTATATTGGCCCCATTTGTAACGGATTTTTAGCTCCTCGAAGTAATGGTAGGGTGCCACAATAGATTACGAGGGCTTTCGGTTCGAATCACTGAGGATGCTTGCGCGGATAACGACCGCCGACTATTTTGGTACCCTTGATATTTAAGTTACTAGTTATGAGTTTGAGTTCTAATTATCTGCCTGTAAAATTTAGTTGCTTCATTTAGTGATCGCGTGTTATATTATATATCCACACAAATTATTACAAAATATGGTCGATTTTCCCTTACATAAGTTCAAATTTATGATTAGACTAACCTTTCTAAAAAAAGGATTTACAGTGGAAACGACTTTTTGGTCGAATGTTAGTCTCGGTTATTAGTCGATAACATTATTTGGCCTCCGTGTGCTCGCATAGTGTTAGGTATAAAAATTGGCCAAGCGCGAGTAAACGCGAGTCGGAATCGCCCGTGGAGGGTTCCGCAGCAGCAAGTAACATAAAATAAAGTTTTTTTTTACTTAGGCACCTATTAGCTTTAATATGAAAAAAAAAGCTGTTCACCGTTTATGACGTATAAAAAAAACTACACACCAGAAATCGTTCAAACTAAATTTCGTTGTTAGATTTTATGGTAATGTACATCATATATATATTTTATTTTATCATCCCCATAGTTTAGAAATTAGACACGATTTTTTTAACTTTGGAAGTGTATCTCGTGCAAACTATTCAATTTATAAAAAAAATGATATTAGAAACCTCATAATCATTTTTTAACTCTACACATTGATACCCCACACGGGTGAGATGAAATAAAAATTTTTGAGTTTCAGTTCAATGTATGGGGAGCCCCAAAATATATCGATATTTTTCCAAGTTTCTTATTAAAACCTAATAGCGGTGTACAGAATACATATACGCACAAAGTTTGTAGTGCTTATAGATTTGGAGAAAAATGGATTGCGATATTCGGACGGACGGACGGACAGACAGACTTGACGAATCTATAATTGGGTTCCGTTTTTTGCCATTTGGCTACGGAACCCTAAAAATTACGTAATTAAGATGATATAGTATTATGTAAATATTCATATTCATATTCATTTATTGCGCATGTTGGTTAACAATGGTCTTATAACATTAGTACAGGTTTCTCACATGACCCTGTCAGGGCATTGCAACATTTGTTAGGTATTTAAAACTAAGGCTACAGTTTCAGAGCGCCGTATACGTTTAACATTAAATATAATTATATTAATTAGACATAATAGTATAAGTGTTTATATAAATAATTTATATTGAGTAAACGAAAACATTTTTAAGTAGGTAGATATCTTACATATTGTATAATATTTATTTATTTATAATATAATCATTATTCCAAAAAGCTATAATGGGCACTATAAAAGTTTTAGGTCTTTTTGTTGCTGAAATACTCCTCCAAGTTATAAAAGCATGCATTTTTTAAAAATTACTTTAATGTTGTATTAAATTCGGTATAATTTTTTGCTTGTTTAATATCTAAGGGTAATTTATTGAATATTTTGATAGCCATATAGTATGGACTAGTATTTAATAATTTTATTCTGGAATACTGGAATAATTAGGCTGCTATGTAAAACTCATATTACATGATATGTGGGCTATTTATCCCATTTTTTGAAAAGAATAACGGTTTTCTATTTGTTTATTTATTTCGTGAGGACTCTTGCACCAAGCGCACAGGCTCGGTGCGAAGCCAGGACCCTATTACGGCAAACGGCCCAACTGACCCATTCTATCTCCCGTAAATGGCAGGCTTTTATGGGTTCTTTGTCTGATAAATCACTTGTAAGATCCCTGTCTGTAATGCTTTGATTAAGAACAATGCTTCTTTCCAATTACGGAAACTAGTGTTATGCAGTGTGTTCTGAATTTTGTGTGTGTCCATTCCTAATGTTTGCAATTAAATTATAAAATACATTGACCATGACACTATTTTCACAAGTTACGTTACAAGTCAAGTGATTGGCCAGTGGCTTTAGATTTGAGTAGACGACTCACGCAGGTGGGTAGAGGATATTCACGAGAGAAGCCGCATCGCGTTTCTAGCGTGCTTCCTATCCACGACCATGGATGTTTATCTACAAGGTTAAAACAATTACAAGATTTTGTTCTAATATGTACCAATGTTTTCATAATTTCAATCATTTACAACTCTTCGTCAAAACATTCTACAATCGTCGCAAAATGTATTCATAAACAAAATAAGAACACTCAATAAACCAATGACCGCGCAACGTAAACAAACTATTATTATCATTCTGAGCTCGAGTAGGCGTATCAGTATTTATTGTTATTTTACTATATTTCTACCGCATATTTTTTGTTATAAACATACGACTATCTCTACTTGTTTACTTTAAGGAGACCTTGATAAAAGTCGTCTGATTTGAAATGCCATTCTTTCTTTTATGCTATGATGCGTGATCGGGATAACCAGCATACTCACCTGACGGTGAGAAACACTCCCGTCTGTAACAGATGCTCTTGGAAATCAATGATTATAAATATGTTATTATTTTTTTCTTTACTCTGCCCTGCGCCCGACACTTTAGTCGAACGATGCTAGGTTTCTTTTATACATAATTTTACTAGCCACAGTAACGTCTTCATGAAACACAAATTAAAGTGCAATAACCTCATATTTCACGGAATAATATCTGCACTGCAAATGAATACCTAGCTGGACTATTATCGTGTCTCGCACCTATAAATAGTAAATATTTTTACTGTCTGCTCCATTGCTAACAAACGTATAACTATGTGTCCAAATCCCGCGAGGAAATGTCATTTATTGCGATTTTTCTAAGTTTAGTTAGTAACATTCATATAGGACAATGCAGGCTGAATCACCTGATTGTCCGAAGAGAAAAATGGTCCCGTGCTCTCCGAAGCACGGGACCATTTTTCTCAACACAAGCCATCGATCCCGGCTACAATCTTAGGGTTGTAGTCGATCACACCCACCAATACGTATTGGCCCCGCGTGATGGGTTACATACGGCCTGAGGGGGAGCCTGCGGGAAGGCCCGTGCCCTGCAGTGGGCCGTTATAAATTAATGATGATGACTTATGTTCTTTATTTATCATTTACATAGTTGTCTTACGGATAGGTTCATTACCTATCCGTAATACAACTATGGATTACAAGCTGTGATTACAAGTATAGAGATAACGTAGTATGCACTCATAATTTCATCATCAGCTCATTAAACGTCCCCACCGAGGAGCACGATCTCTTCGCAGGCGTGCATGAAGGTTTCCTCACGATGTTTTCCTTCACCGTAAGAGCGTCGGATAACGTACATAATTTTTCGAAAACACATTGGTACGTGTCGGGATTTGAACCTAAGCCGCTTAACCTGCCGTCTCACAAGACTGAGTTCTATCCAAGGTCTTTCACAGTGCGAGCGATCAAGCTGTGGAATTCCTTGCCTGAGGACATTCGTCGTGCACCGTCTCTTGAGACTTTTAAGAGCCAAATTAAAAACCATTTCTTGAAACAAATCATCTCTCTGTGATATTTACTTTCTTTCACTTCTATTCCTGTGCTGTAGGTACTGTATCTGTCATTCCTTCTATATTATTCTGATTGTAGTTTGCTTTATCCTATCTTCCATTAGTTAGTTTATGTATTAGTTTATTACATATTATTTATTAGTTTATTCTATAATTATTTATGTTACTACATGTACTTAGTATATGTACTTAGTATGTGTACTTAGTAGTTATTTAGAATACCGTTTTTACTCGATTTGCACTAGCCCGCTTACCATTACGCATTGTTCTTTCATCCAAAGGTTGCCTGGAAGAAATTGCTACCTAAGCAATAAGGCCGCCGATGTTGTACTTGTTTTTTTTTCTTCTGTTATCTGATGTTTTTGTGTATTTTTTTATGTGCAATAAAGTATTTTTTATCTTTATCTTTATATATCATTATACTTAGGAATCCCCTCCCCCTAACTCCAAGGGTTTACATTTTTGTAACATATATATGTATATATATACTGAAAAAAGTCCGGAATAATATCCCCCCTTACCCTCTCTTTTAAGGCTTTTGGGGCTGATTTCCGAAAAAAGAAAAATGGAAGATTTATTGTTTGTGACTTACAGCCCTCATATCAATTTTTAGCTTTCTACCTTAAAATCTTCCTCCCCTATTGGAAGGGTTTGGGGTGGATTTTTGAAAAAAAAGACATATTTTATCGTTTCTGACAAATAGTCCGCATACCAAATTTCAGCGTCGTACTACAAAAATTGCGGAATGTTCCATACAAACTTCCAACCCCCATTTTAGGTAAGTGTGGGGTTAAAACGGGACAAAAAGAAGCCTAAAACCTATTCTAGGTTACCTTCTATCAACATACCAAGTTTCAATAAAATCTACCTTAAAATTGCGAAAAATCGGATATGATACTTCCTCCCCTATTTGAAGGGTTTGGGGATGGATTTTTGAAAAAAAATATGCCATAGTTTTTGGTTTCTGACAAATAGTCCGCATACCAAATTTCAGCGTCGTACTACACAAATTGCGGAATGTTCCATTCAAACTTTCAACCCCCCAGTTTAGGGAAGTGGGGGGTTAAAACGGGACAAAAAGTAGCTTTAAACCTATTCTAGGTTACCTTCTATCAACATACCAAGTTTCAATAAAATCTACCTTAAAAACTGCGAAAAATCGGATATGATACTTCCTTCCCTATTTGAAGGGTTTGGGGATGGATTTTTGAAAAAAAAATATATGCCATATTTTTTCGTTTCTGATAAATAGTCCGCAAACCAAATTTCAGCGTCGTACTACAAAAATTGCGGAATGTTCTATACAAACTTCCAACCCCCATTTTAGGGAAGTGGGGGGTGAAAACTGGACAAAAAGTAGCCTAAAACCTATTCTAGGTTACTTTCTATCAACACACCAAGTTTCAATAAAATCCGTTCAGCCGTTTAGGCGTGAAAGCGTAACAAACCGACAGACAGACAGAGATACTTTCACATTTATAATATTAGTATGGATGTTGATAGCCCTGAAAGGACGGCTCTTCATAAACGGGTCTGCATAGAACGACCTCTGGGATTTGCATTCGTTACTGCTTATTGGTCTTCTTATATCAGATATTATAGAGGTTGTTTCACTTCGCGGAAACTCGCTCTGAGTGTATCCCGGTTATTTATCTCTTACGATGTAGTTAATTAAAATGTAAACATTAGATTCAAAAGCTGGGCATCTACAAGTCCTCTACATACATACATAATTATATAGGTACCTACTACATACGGATGACCATACTTAAATATTTTTTTTTGTAAATACATACATATCATAATAATAATACATAGAAACATGCATATAGAAAACATCCAGTTCATTACAAACAGACATGTTCATACACACAAATGTTTTTACTGCCCGGGGATCGACACAAAAAAAAGTTGCATATTTATGTATATTTACCAGTGCTGTTGTACTGTATACACATCTGTACATGTACATAAAAGCTAAAATGGAAATCCGTAGAGGATTAGTATGATTTTGTCGTAATTTCTTACCACGGACGTCAATATTGTGGATTCAGATGATGCCGGTATTTCCTAAGCGATATGTCCTTAAAAAATAACGTGTTCCCATTAAAGGGCCGGCAACGCAATTCAGTGCACTCTGATATTGCAAATGTTGATAGGATGGTGGTGTCATTTACCATAAGCAAAAAAAGGTGTTATTTTACTCATGAACTGATTTAATGTCATTATCATTGACCTATATAGTTCCACTGCACGATATAGGTGATTCAGCCTGCAATGTCGTAATAATCGACAAAATGACTTTAAGTATGCGGTCTCCCACAGGACTCAAACCCATGAACCCCGGATCACGCACATCTTTACAGGTTCAGAACACTAGACTATGTAGGCAGTCAGTGTAATTTATTAATTTAATATTTTTATTTAATATACTCCAATCATATGTATTTCTACGGATAAAATAGGTGTGACTATGAAAAAGCCTCTGAATGAATCATGTGAAGCGTTTGTCGGCCCGTTGGGACCGGGTTATAAGATTATTCTTATGTACTTAATTATAAGGCTTTCTCTAGGGTTGGCACAGATAACATTATTATTGTTATGATATTATTATTTCCAGTGATTCGAACCTTCATTCCCAAAAGGCATGATGACTGGGTCCTGGAATCGTAAGAACTATTTCATAATATGACGAATCTGGGTTACAAATAACGATTTGCTAACACTCAGCTCGAAAACTCATGTTTTAAGAAACTTTATTAGTCTTCAAAGTTAGGTGGGCAATTTCATTTATTCAGTACATTTATTGTTAAAAAATTTAAACCAAAGGCTAACACATACAATTTAAAGCAACTTTTACTATAGAACCATTTCAATAAACGCAACATTTAATATTGTTATATTACAAAATTCATAAACTATGTATACAATCTACTGAGGCGTGACGTCATAAATAAGTAGGTAGCCATTTGTATGAAGCGTTTTTGGGAAAGTCCATTAATGTGTTTTAGAAATGAAAAATCTCTATGAGTTTTAATGTAAACGAGTAATTTTTTACCAATGTTTCTATTACTAAGCGTCCATCGATATCATAGCAGAAAAATAAATTGTCATCATCCCTATTATGGGTCCATCGATCGTAAGAGCTCTTCAATTACAAAAGTGCTTTAAAAAATCTTAACCCTTTTTTTAAATACCGTGGGTAAAAATGCGTCATGCACGCCGTAATGTGGCGGTCTCCATTTTAGCATAGTTATATAATAGCAACATAATATATAAGATGTTGAATATTGTGTAACATTTCTTATGTTAAAGTAAACCTATTCAAATAATATAAATTAAATATAACTTACGATCTATGTATCTTACATTCTAAATTAATGTACAAAAATTAAAATAAAATATCGAATTACTAGCACTAATTAACACATACCATAAATATTGTAATTACATTTTATTAAGTATTGTATTATTGTTATATTTAACATTGTCATAATATATTAAACTTTGGTACGGTATTGTATTTAATATTAAAACATCAATTAAAAATTAAGTAGCAAATAAATAACCACTTTGTTAAAAGTTATATTTGTAACACTACGAACAAACAGACAAGTTTCACCTTTTTGTTAGTAGTGATTTTGTCGTAGCAAATCCACGCTCGGACAAACCGGTCCCGGGTCGGCCCGCCCGTGACCAGTGCTAGAGTATGCACTGCTAGCGGGCGGCCGATTTGCAAGGACAGTCGAGTACATGAGCTCTGCGCATACGCTTACATTTTTGCTTGCTTACGCTAACTATTATTTAGTCGCTAATCTATCTGTTTAATGTTTCTGTCTATCACTATCTCTTCTCTACTCCTTCTGTACTTTCTGTGAGACTTTTGTGCTGTACTTATTGTGCTTGTGATTGTGTTCATCGCAATAATAAACGATCAAGTGAACAATTGGTTTAACTGGACTCCTTGGTCGATTAACCTGCACCATCTATCAGGTAACACACATATACGCAAACCCCATATTGGTGACCCCTACTGAACGCTAGTTTTGATGAGCAAGAGTGACGACACAGTGATTCGGCAGATTCGCAAGCAAATAACGGTCACATCTACCCTCGCCCCAGATAACGAAATAAAAAAATGCCAGACGATTTGCCGAAAGCTTCAGCTTCATCGCACACAATGCCAGTCAGGATGCCATCTTTTTGGCCAGAGAAGCCGGCGATATGGTTCGCGCAGATTGAAGGCCAATTTGCCATTTCTGGCGTCACCGACGACAATACAAAATTCTATTACGTCATCGGCCAGCTCGACCCCCAATTTGCAACTGAAGTGGAGGATTTAATTGTCAACCCACCAGCAAGTGATAAATTTAAGAAATTAAAGACTGAGCTGATTAAGCGCCTGTCAGCATCTAGAGAAAAGAAAGTCAAGCAGCTTCTGATGCATGAGGATCTCGGAGACAGAAAGCCATCTCAATTTCTCCGGCACCTAAAGCACTTGGCAGGACCTGATGTTCCCGATGACTTCCTGCGAACAATCTGGACGAGTCGTCTACCAAGTGGCACACAAACGATCATAGCATCGCAGACCTCATCGAGACTGGAAGACCTAGCTGACCTTGCCGACCGAATTCACGATGTGGTCCCTTCGACTCCTCAAGTGGCATCAACATCCACTACTGACAGCACCACTCTAGACACATTAGTGCGTCAGGTAGCAGCACTGACCAGGCAGGTTCAAGCTTTGACCACTAGAGACACCAGCAGACGACCGCGACCCAGAAGCAGGTCTACGAACCACCGGCGAGATCGTTCCAGATCACATTCCAGCTTCAGGAAATACCCCAATTGCTGGTACCATGCGAAGTTTGGTGACGAGGCGAGAAAGTGCGTCAAACCGTGCAATTATCAAGCGGGAAAAGGCACGGGCAGTCTGTAATGGCGACCAACGGCTGCCCCAACACCGGTCGCTTATTCATTACAGACAAGAGGACGAGGATGCAGTTCTTGGTGGACACTGGAAGTGACCTGTGCGTCTTCCCCGGTCTGCAATGAAGCATCGACAACCAGCGTCGAATTATAAGTTATGTGCGGCAAACGGTACGGCAATCAACACTTATGGTTACACGCAATTAGTTTTAAATCTAGGGTTGCGCCGCGACTTTACTTGGCGATTTATTGTCGCCGATGTCACTAAGCCCATAATAGGTGTTGACTTTCTTTCTTTTTAACCTGATTGTAGATTGCCGTAACCAAAAGCTAATTGATAATAGCACTACACTTGCGACCCCGGCTTTGCCTGCCCCACCCTCAGATGACATCTCGTCAGTTAAGGTATTAGTATCCGGCGACTCAGTATACCATGACATACTACGAGAATTTCCCGACATCACTCGTCCGTCTGGTATGCCGAGGACGCCCTCACACAACACTATTCATCACATCCGCACCACACCTGGGCCACCCGTATCGTGTTCGCCACGACGGCTGGCTCCAGACAAATTGAAAATTGCCAAAGACGAATTCGAGTCTATGCTTAAGACTGGTGTAGCTAGACCCTCAGATTCACCCTGGTCATCCCCTTTACATTTAGCAGCTAAGAAGGACAGCGGCTGGCGTCCTTGCGGAGATTATAGGATGCTAAATGCAAGGACTATCCCCGATATGTATCCCGTTCGACATATCCATGACTTTTCACATAGCCTATCTGGATGCCAGGTATTTTCTAAAATTGACATGGTGAAAGCTTTTAATCAGATACCTACTAACCCTGACGATATTCCGAAAACTGCCATTGCTACACCATTTGGTTTATACGAATTCCCATTCATGACGTTTGGACTTCGTAATGCTGGCCAAACTTTTCAGCGATTTGTAGATGAGATGCTTCGGGGGCTGGATTTTTGTTATGCGTATATCGATGATATTTTGATATTTTCCCAGGATTCAATATCACACCAGACCACCTTCGCCAGCTGTTCACTAGACTCCGTGAATACGGGATGGTCATCAACCCTGCTAAGTGTATCTACGGAGCTTCGGAGGTAACTTTCTTAGGATACCGAATCTCCGCAAAAGGTACCGAGCCCTTACCAGAAAAGGTTGAGGCTATACAGCAGTATCCTGTCCCAACACAGTGAAGGAGCTCCGCCGATTTTGGGAATGATAAATTTTTACAGGCGTTTCATTCCAGATGCTGCGGTACACCAAGCACCCTTAAATTTGCTTCTTACTGGATCTGTTAAGGGCTCTCATCCCATCCATCTCTCAGCAATCGAAATTGAGGCCTTTAACAAATGTAAGCAAGGTTTGTGTCAGGCTGCACTTCTAGCTCACCCTGACAGTAGCGCCAAACTCGCACTAGTAACCGATGCTTCGGACGTTGCTATAGGTGCTACCTTGCAGCAGCTGAAGGACGGAGCCTGGCAGCCACTCGCATTCTTTTCCCGAAAGCTGAGTCCAGCACAGCAGAAATATTCTCCATATGACCGTGAATTGCTGGCTATTTACGAGTCCATCAAATATTTCAGGCATATGGTAGAAGCACGGGAATTCACGGTTTACTCGGACCACAAACCTTTATCTTGCGCATTTAACAATAGAAAAGACAAGTGCTCACCCAGGCAATTCAGGCATTTTGATTTCATCTCGCAGTTTACCACAGATATCAGACACATTTCCGGCAAAGACAACGTTGTCGCTGATGCTCTTTCACGAGTCGAAGAGGTCGTGCAGCCTATCGACTTCGACCGATTGGCCAGGTTACAAACCTCCGACTCAGAACTCCAGCGACTTTTAGGTAGCGAAACGGCTCTTCGCCTGAAAAAGGTAAAACTGCCGGGATTATGCCCTGAATTGCTCTGCGATAACAGCACTAGCGAGCTCAGACCCTTTGTTCCTGCTGAAATGCGCAGGCAAGTATTTGAGAGCATACACTCTCTTAGCCACCCCGGAGCGAACACAACTGCGAAATTGGTCGCAGAACGCTTCGTTTGGCCCGGAGTAAGAAAAGACTGCCGCGAGTGGACCCGTGCATGTTTGGCCTGCCAGCGTTCCAAGGTAACCCGACACGTACATTCTCCTCTTGGTTCTTTTAAACTTCCCAACGCTAGGTTCACTAAGATCCATATCGATCTTATTGGCCCTCTCCCACCATCCCAAGGATTTAAATATTGTCTCACAGTCGTCGACAGATTTACCCGTTGGCCTGAGGTAATACCTATCCACGATATAACAGCGGAAACAGTGGCCAATGCTCTCCTTCACGGCTGGATCTCCCGCTTTGGATGCCCCACTGAAGTTGTAACGGACCGAGGCAGACAATTTGAATCTGCACTGTTCAGGCGATTGTCAGAATTATGTGGATTTATTCACAAGCGGACAACCGCTTATCACCCAGCTTGCAACGGTCTCGTAGAGAGATTCCATAGACAGTTGAAAGCGGCAATAACTTGTCACGCAACCACCAATTGGATGGAATCTCTCCCACTGGTTTTACTGGGCATTAGGAGCGCTTACAAAGACGATCTACATTCTTCACCCGCTGAATTAGTCTACGGAGAGACCTTACGTCTTCCAGGTGAACTATTAGAGCACCAAGGCACCGATGACATTCCAGACCTTGCAGACTTTTCTTGCAGAATCCGCCAATTTGCTCGTAATTTGCGCCCATTACCAGCCTCACATCACATTGGTTCGCAGAAAATCTTTGTTTTTAAAGATTTACGTACCTGCAAACACGTGTTTCTTCGAGACGACTCCGGCCGTGGGACATTTCAACCCGCGTACACAGGACCTCACGAAGTGTTAGATAGGGGTGAGAAAACATTTAAAATCCAGGTAAATGGTAAACAAGTCACAGTAACAATTGACCGTCTTAAACCAGCCTATGTTGTGCAAAATTCTTTATCACTACGACCACCACAATTCATTACGCCCACACCACCTACAACTACCAACACTACACAAAATAACGAAGGAACGATAAAAACTACTCGTTCTGGTAGACAAATAAGATTTCCGGACTACTATCGCCCATAACCCATTCATTGCCAATAATATCAACTTTATATAAAATCGTTTACATTAAAAACATGATAAGAAAATAACATATTAATATGTTAAAATTTTTAATTAATTCTATTTATTTTTCATATCGGCGTTGAACGGGTTAACTCGGTCTCTGGAGGGGGGTGATGTGGCGGTCTCCATTTTATAGCATAGTTATATAATAGCAACATAATATATAAAGATGTTGAATATTGTGTAACATTTCTTATGTTAAAGTAAACCTATTCAAATAATATAAATTAAATATAACTTACGATCTATGTATCTTACATTCTAAATTAATGTACAAAAAATTAAAATAAAATATCGAATTACTAGCACTAATTAACACATACCATAAATATTGTAATTACATTTTATTAAGTATTGTATTATTGTTATATTTAACATTGTCATAATATATTAAACTTTGGTACGGTATTGTATTTAATATTAAAACATCAATTAAAAATTAAGTAGCAAATAAATAACCACTTTGTTAAAAGTTATATTTGTAACACTACGAACAAACAGACAAGTTTCACCTTTTTGTTAGTAGTGATTTTGTCGTAGCAAATCCACGCTCGGACAAACCGGTCCCGGGTCGGCCCGCCCCGTGTGCACTGCTAGCGGGCGGCCGATTTGCAAGGACAGTCGAGTCAATACATGAGCTCTGCGCATACGCTTACATTTTTGCTTGCTTACGCTAACTATTATTTAGTCGCTAATCTATCTGTTTAATGTTTCTGTCTATCACTATCTCTTCTCTACTCCTTCTGTACTTTCTGTGAGACTTTTGTGCTGTACTTATTGTGCTTGTGATTGTGTTCATCGCAATAATAAACGATCAAGTGAACAATTGGTTTAACTGGACTCCTTGGTCGATTAACCTGCACCATCTATCAGGTAACACACATATACGCAAACCCCATACGTACGTTCCCTGGGGTCGTACGGTGTGTGGGACTGACCACTGCGCGACCTCTACCCACTAAAACCCCCCGATCACCCTCCACCGGTATGGACTTGACGGATCAACAATCGTAATCGACCGTCGTCGTCCGGTAGACATGTGATTTCCATCCGTCTGGTGGACCGAGTGCATTGCAAGAGACGAACGCCCAGATTCGACTCTCGCTTCGGGCCACCCACAGAGGTATTTCCCCGAAATCCCACGCCGCCTGTACGGCCGCTGGAAAACTCAGCCCGCGCCATGTTGCAGAGCGCCCCGAGTGAAGTATTCCTCCCTTCACAGGAGGGTTGCAGAGCCTAGATACAGAGCGTGGAACGCGAGAAAGTATCCCCCTCCCTGAACCTAATAGGTCCGCCACCCCGCCACAAACATGTAGCCCACCAGAATCCCCTCTTGAGGCCAGGGTGCAGAGCGCCCGGAGTAAAGACTAGGTCAATTCACTGGAACGGTGCAGAGCAAGCTTCCTCAAGAAGGGACCCACCACCGCAAATCTTGGAGGTTCGCCCCCCCGCCACAAAATGCGGCCCCATGGATCCTGTCTCGGGCCCACGTTGCCAACGCAATACAGAGCGTGGAACGCGAGAAAGGATCCCCCTCCACGAGCCTTGTAGGCCCGCCATCCCCCGCCACTAAAAGCGGCCCGCCAGAATCCCATCTTGAAGCCAGGGTGCAGAGTGGGGACTAAGTCAATCCACTGGAACGGTGCAGAGCGAGCTTCCTCAAGAAGGGATCCACCTCAAATGGGCTGCACCCCGGCACTCCCCCCCCCCCCGCACTGGGAAGTAAGGGTGCGTGCCCCCGCTTGCCGAGTCTTTAGCCAACGAGTATGAGCTCAAAGTGAAACTTTAAGTCATTCCCGTCGCCCAGGGTGCACCGGCCCAAACTGTTGCCGTTCCTTGCAGAATAAAATTCGACGAAGAGAAACAACAGTTCAAGCACACGAGGAGGTAACCCGGCTTGGCACCCCAAACAAAAAAAAAAAATATTAACCCTACTGCATTTGTCTCTAAACATATACTAGCCTACGTAGCCCTTGATGCAATGACTTAGGTTGAGTCCACAGATAAAATATAGTTTAGTCCCTCTTTGGGGCGTTGTGTTTGCTGCAAGCCAAGAACCATCTTCGCTTGCCACTTTTCCGATGAAATTGATAAGATCATTAGAAGACACCAGCGAAAAGTCCTTCCAAATAAACACTGCATTCTCAACTCCCGAGCTAGTTTTCGGATCTGAAGGCACGGTATTGCCCCCGCCAAGACGAGCCAAGCGAAGTACGCAAGGATCTTCTCGAAGTGTTTCGTCGTTTTTTTTAACTCTCATAGAGTTAGTGTCCGATGTACTAAATTGTCATTATATTCTCAAGATATGATGTCAATAATAGACTTCCATTCGTACTCGTATTGCTTTAAACATGAACTAAATTTGACGCAGGTTCCGGTATATAGCAAGTAACAAAAAATGTTTTTACAGTTAGGCGCGGCTACGAGCAACAACTGACAAACTAGCTGCTTTTTTCAAGCAACTCTAATGTTCGGAAATTTCAGTGCGGTATTGTACCCACCGTATTGCTCGTATAGGTATCATGCCACAGACTAGAGCATAAAATATTTTAATTTCAGTTAAATCAGTTAATAGATTTTTATTCAAGTAAAGTCAATGAGATAAATGTATTATTTTACCTGCTGCTTTGATTTCTATGGACATTAACTAGTCTTAAAAATACCTTTGCTCGATAACTCCAAAGGTAGATATCATTTCGCGCTTCTAGCATGTTGAATTCGTATAAAAAGTTATTCGTAACACAAGCTCTTTATGCACATAAATACTGTCGATTTGACTAGTATCTGTTCCCGTATAAGGTGTTCTTGCGTATGTTTGTTATGAATTATTCATTGTGTTAATAAATCACTTCCTCATTGACGCGGTAGGTAGGAGGTCGTGCCTGATTATTTTAATGTGAAAGTTTGTTTATGCTATAATTTATAACAACGAAACATTTTGTCCGAACTATAGAAAGGTACTGGCTTACCCTTTGAGTAACATTAAACTTGTGTATCAATCCCAAACTCAATAATGTAGCGCGCGTAGGACGTATTGCTCAAAGACTCCCATCGTTAAGCATTATGGAATGAGACTTGAAATAACTTACAGAATTCCGCCAATCTGTTCAATTTATGATAATCATTGGAATAATAACGGCAACAGTAGGTTGGCAGCCCTGTTTGCAACTCGTTAGATGCCTCCAAGGACGCAGTTCGTAAATCTTGTTAACCAACATAATTCGGTGACTATAATGAACATCTATGGATACATTTTTGTGCGTAGATCAACTCAATTAATCTTATTGCCAAAATAAGAGTGAAGGTATGTAATCAAATGTTATAATAATAATACTATGGCTTTTCGAATGTGATATTTCGTCTGTAAAATAATTAAAATTATGCACTGTATGCTGTGTAAGAGGGTCTTAGCTTATTTGAATGACCAATGGCAGTCCACTGCTGGACTGGTCCTAAATATGAAAATATTTTTCATATATTTTAACGACCCATCTGGTTGTTGTTGAGTTGAGAGGTCGGCTGTTACACAAAGGGTTCCAGGTTCGATTCCCGGGGAGTACAAACATTTATGTGCATGAACATGTCTGTTTGTAATGGTCTGGGGGTTTTCTTCTATGTATAATATGTATGTATTTACAAAAAAAGTATAAAGGTATGTTTATCCGAACCCGGAACTCTTGGTGAAGAAGCCGACCTCTTAACCATAACACCAAAGTAGTCCTTAAGATTTATACCTATTTCAATACATGAGCCACCTTTTACAGCAGGAAGATGATTGTAATCTACCCTCAACATTGCGTATTATTTTAATTGTAATTATCAATACAGATTGATTGATAATTTAATTCGACACGCTAAGAAGAAAAATACAGAATGATTTGACTATAACACCCAAAAGTAATAAGTCCAAGCTTTGGTGTAGGTACTAAGTAACTAGATCCATCAAAACAATGCATCCTTGAGAAACCTCAATATCAAATTGCTCCTTTATAAAATACTTGCCCGTTTTGTTAGCTCATTTGTCGTGGGCATTCCGACAAATAGCTGCTAGAAACGCGCACAAAGAGATTCCCCTTAGAGTTTCGTACTCGTAGATACTTGGGCAACATACAACTTATTTATTTACTGTGAAACAGTGTTCTTAAGGCGGTCGGAACGATGTCTAAGTATAAAGCTGATCGTCCACCGCCAACTAAACTATGTTAATTTAGCTTAGCTCGTATAGTTAAACCAGTTTTTTATATAAGAGCGCCCACTATGCAAGCTAAGCTACCTTAAACCAATGATTTAAAAAAGTATAGATTCGTAATATGCTCACAAAACAATCGAAAAGTGTTAAAAAAGCGGTGACAGCACACATACACATATTTCGAATGAGCGTACATTTACCTAAAAAAAAGAGTACAAACTGTACTCTCTTCGGCGGTTCGTATTTGAGGCACGGGTGGCGTATCTACCTTTATATATACAGAATTTCATTGCCTTAAATAGCCCCGACAACAAGACTAACTTCATCATCATCATCAGCTTATTAAACGTCCCAACCGAGGGGCACGAGCTAACCCGTATAGGGGGGTGTTTAGACCTTAGTCGTCACTCGTCCACGCAGGCCCAGTGCGGATTGGACAATGACCACAGTGTCGTTGGGATTGGACGAATTTACGCACAACCTTTGAATCTCTTTGCAGGCGTGCGCAGGTTTCCCCACGATGTTTCCTTTCACCGTAAGATCTTCGGATAACGTACGATTATGATTTAGAAAATTTGAAATCACATTAGTACGAGGTTGGATTTGAACCTCAGCCCTTCCGGAAGGAGGGCAACAGTCCACACCATTGAGCCACCGACGCTCTTTTATTGAGCTACCGAACTAACTTATTCTTATCCAATCTGTTACTATATTAAACTAGGCGCCCCCGCACTTCCTTGCCTCACCCCCGCTGACGCTTGTTGAGCAATAATAAAGCTTATTTTCCTATGATGCTTGTAATCCTTGCCTGAACTCTCATCATAGCTAATCTCTTCATCCACGTTCAATCAACTCGGTGTTCTAGCACAAACTGGCCGCAGTTTTTTTTTCAGTGGACGTATATCCCTATTGCCTTATTTCACTAAGCTTAGCTTTCACTTAGTTTAGCTGGCAGTAGACGGCCGGCTTTATCATTGGCAGCAAACGAAACGCTTGTACTATGTCTGCCACTTTAAGTGGAGTGGAAAATTGTTATCGAATCATGGAAATATTATCTACCTAATATATTTAATATTTACCTAATGTTTTTTAATATTTTAGAGCATCGGTGACTCATTGGTGTGGACTGTAGCCTACATATATCGTGGCTAATTTTCGAAATTACATGTACATTTATCCTCTCCCACGATGTTTTCCATCACCGTAAGAAGAAATCTGCGCATTCCTACAAAGTGATATCGAGTAGTCTTGTCTGTCCCTCGATGGCGACGTATAAAAATGAGCTGATGATGAGGTTCGAATCCCGACACGTACCAATATGTTTTCGAATTTTCTAAAATATATGTGCGTTATCCGACGCTCTTACGGTGAAGGAAAACATCATGAGGAAACCTTCATGCATGCCTGCGAAGAGATTCGAAAGTTGTGTGTGAAGTCGTCCAATCCGCACTGGGCCCGCGTGGACGACTAAGGCCTAATCACCCTATACGGGTAGGCTTGTGCCCCTCGGTGGGGACGTTTAATGAGCTGATGATGATGATGAACATTATAAATCGGTGTTTTGCTGTCGGTCTTTGATAGATGATAGTAAGATAGATGATAGATCATAGATGCAAGGTTAAGTTTGCTTATATTACATTTATCTCCCACTTATTTCAACTACTGTTAGTCACAAATCTTTGAAGGCATAGTTGTCTAGTGTGTTTACTTATTCATGTTCTAATTTTGACATTCAAAAGTGTTACCATCTTTTGTAGACAAAGGTCTTTTAAGTTTCTGATTAGTATTAACTTCCGGTATATTTGAAATGACTTTAATTAATTAAATTAAGTTGTCAAATGGTTTATGTTTGTATTAAAATATTTAACTGAAAATGGCACAATGGCGCTACCTTTATAAAAACTTTTGCTTATTATTTATTACAATTATAATGTTGACTTCCGAGTAACGTGTATAAAAACTCATTGTAAACATGCAGACTGCATGAAATAACTTTATAGAATACACATCTCTTGTAGAAAATGTTTTACTGTTGTTATAGTACACTAACACTACGTACTCGAAGTCCATGATAGTATTTTTATTGAATTAAAATCATCAGCATACGAGTATTATGAAATGTCGCGCCTGCTAAGTGAAAAAATAACCCATTCATTCCAATAATGATATTGATTTAAAATGCATACTTTAACCTTAAAATATCAGGTCTAGGTTAGGATAAAATGTTGACATTTAAAGGTGATTTCTAGTTCTAACTTGATTGAGGGAGTCCCGCTACACAATTATATAATTTCCCTCTACGGGATGCCGGCTAACTGTGTTATACGGGAAGTCTTGTGGTTCAGTTTGCATTTCCTAATCCTGGAAACTAGAGTAAACCAAATTATTAAAATCAACTTAATTTAAAAAAAAAAAGTGTTTTGTGTCTATCTAATGAAATCAGTTTACATTATGGTTAAAGAATGTATTTCTGAAACTAACAGACACATACTCGTAGTTACCTCTGTAACCTCTGTACTAGACATATTACAAAAAACTATTCAGGTATTATTACGAAAAAGTTGAAAGTTTATTTTGGTTTCGTAAATGATGGAAATTGTGAACCTTTTTATTTATTTATTACAGGTACTGAGAATGTCAGCAGCTATACATAAATTAATATCCGCAGAAATTCACATAGCGCAAACTTGCCCTAATTTTAGTGAAGATTTTGTAACCAGTACAAGTACCTACTAAGTAACTTATGTTACATTCTTAAGCACTTTTGCTATTTACCGGGTATAAGCGACCTAATTTCTATTGTCTCGCATGACAGGCGCAGTAAGGGATTGCTGGAGATTATTATCTATCAGTTGTTGGTCTCCTTCAATGCCGCTCTGCCATGGTCAGGCGTATTATTTAACGTCAGGTGAGCGCCCTGACCTTCCTGTTCACTTTGTAGCATAAAAAACATGTCATTCATATTTTACGTAGAAATACAAATATGTATACTGACAGAAGATTGAGCCTATAATTTGTGGTAACAGTGGCCGTAACCAGAACCATTACACATGGGACGTCAACTACTGTTTTATTTTGCATCATGGAAGTAATCTACAATTCAATTAAACGCCAAATCTGGTACAGTTCCCATAGTCCGATCAAGGGGACCGACAATGTAGAACTAAAGAAATTTAAGATACATTTTATCTTACACGCACTCTTTATGGGCAATACGATTCCTTATAGTCATAAAATCGGATGCTACACGAAATCGTAAAGTGAGTGAGGTAAAAATCTTATAAATTTTTCAAGCGATCTTCAATATATGGCGTGAAATTCGGTTACTCATTTCATGCTTTTCAAATAAATATTAATGTAATAAAAAGTTACGACTCCAATTCTAGGATCCAACCCAAGAGACTTGAGCGTACATTATACAGTACAGTACCTACCTACAGTACACAATTTATCCTACCTACCTTTAAGTAGATACACATATGTTTTAAGTGTAGACGAAATTAAGGGGCAGATACACAGGCAAATGGGCAGGATAAGCAATCATGTAGATAATTCAAGAGTTAAAGTACAATAAAAGAAACTAAATATAATAAAAAATAAAACGGTATCTTTTTTAAAGTTATTATGAATAATGTACTTAAAAATATTTTATCAAAACATATTAATGTAACGATCGTCCGTTATTTGCCTCTTTTGCAAATCATAAAACCATGGCTCGTTAAACCAGCAGGTTCAAGGCTTTGCTAGATTCTGTTTTGTTTCTTAGCACAATTAGAAGAAAGGCAATATAATAAACTAACATGGTCGGTCAGACTTCTCGCAAGCTCTGGAGTTTGCAAATTAACCTATTGACGACCCATGTTGCGGTTGAGAGGTCGGCCGCAACACTAAGGGTTCCGGGTTATCCCGGGCAGTACAAACATTTGTGTGCATGAACATGTCTGTTTGTAATGGTCTGGGTGTTTTCTATGTATAATATGTATGTATTTACAAAAAAAAATGTATACATGTATGTTTATCCGTTGTTTAGTACCCATAATACAGGCTTTACGCTTAACTTGGGCTAGATGGCGCTGTGTGATTGTCAGTAGATATTTATTTATTTATTTAACCTAGCCATAGAAACTCGTGAGCCATTGACCTCAAACGTCAAAGATCAAGGTTGATAACGTAACCAATATCATAATTCATGTAGTAATATAAAAAGGTTACAAATATCGTATAAAGGTTATTTTATGTCAGAGGTTTAGCCAGTTCACTGAGATTGAGAATGAATGGAGTTTGCAAACCAAAAAATGCAGATAGCTACACATAAAAAGACAACACCGCGTAGTAACTTCACTGTTTTTAGTACCACATTTGTACGTTTTGTTAAGTCTATGAAAATAACAAATGTAAACAAATATATAATATTAGTTTTATTTGAAGTCAGTCAATTCACTTCCTACCTCATAGACACACTTTTATGTTACCTATGTTCCAGCCTGAAGAAAGTGAAATCACTTATATACCGATACTAACTACACCTTGCATCACTACTTTGGGATCCAGTCTACTGTAGATGACCGTATTGATACTAATAAATGTGCTATCTTATTTTTACTTATTCATTGCCAGAAAAATAAGAAAGATTTCAAAACAATATACTTATTTATTCAATTTTATAGATAGCTAGTTTTCACCCGCGACGTTCCAGTCTCTGTAAAAAATCCGGAATAATAAGGTACGTACGAGTATATGGACTATATTAGCACATATTTTGTACAGATTTCATGCACAACAAACGTCTGGGACGTTAAAACAATGCAACATCTATTGTGTATATCTGGGGGCACGGCAGTGCCCCCTGCCAAGTCGAGCGCGAAGCAAATACTGCCGTACCATCCTTTACAGGATCCATTTCACCGCATTTTCAGGCCCCAATTTGAGAACCTTTGGATAATACCAGAGCGCTGAAATTTTAGGTCATTTAGTTCCGACGTTAAGCGAAAGCAAAGTTTCGCATTTTCGACAGATAGACACTCACTCACTAACTCATGATCATCAAAATAGAACTAGTACTTCCCACTAACTCAGACAGCTGAAATTTGGTACAGAGTTAGTTTTAGGGTTAGGGGTTGGCTACATAAAGAGAAAACTATAAAAACTTGGATAATCGAAGATCTGGAGCACCTGGTGACCCTGCTTAGATAACAAAAGAGCCCAGCCAAACTATAAGAGACCGACATACCGCCTTTAAACAATATATATTCAACATGGTGTGCCGCTTCATCCAATGTCAAAAATCGGGAGGCACGACAGTGCCCCCGCCAAGTCGAGCGTGCTAGACCAATACAAACAGACATTTTCATGCACACAAATATTTGTAGGTACTGCCCGGGGATCAAACCCGGAACCCTTGGTGTAGTAGCCGACGTCTCAACCATTACACCCAATGGGTCGTCCAATATTCCTTTCAAGTTACTACAAAAAGAAGTGAAATCCCCACCAAAAACATTCTGTAAAAAATCTAGCCAAGTCTCGATGGAGTGCTTGATTATCTATAAAAAGTAATGAAATCAATACAAAGTAGTGCCAAGTCTAAGGTTCCTTACTGCGATTACTTTATTATTATGGTTAATGTTGTGTGACTTGGCCGTTGAACATTCTTTATACGTTAAGTTAAGCCTACAATCGACGGGTTATTGAATCAACGTTTTCCAAGTGGCAAATTTATATAGTCAATGGGTAGCGGTTCTGGCAACAGAATAGTGCAATAGTGTCATGGAGCACCTGGTTTTGTATCCTTGTATACTCTTCAACGGCCAAGTCACACAACATCAACCATAATAATAAAGTAATCGCAGTAAGGAACCTTAGACTTGGCACTACTTTGTCTTGATTTCATTTCTTTTATTTATTAGAAGGTCACCAACCCTTCTAAAGGTAAGAAACTGTTCGTTCTGTTCGTTACTGAATTGATAAATAGTATCAAATTTAACTTTCTTTTTAAAGGTCGGTTTCAATAACAATGTAGCTCAAAGTAACAATAACGTAAAGATATTGTAGCAATTACCCTTTTGAAAAAGTTGAATTATTTAAAATAAAAGCCTTTAATATCATGTTCGTAGGCGTGCATCTAACCTCAGAAACATTGTACCCAATAAGAAAGAAGCAATAAATTAAGTAGATGAAAAAATATGTCCCCCACAAAATTTATGACTGAATTAATTACAGCGAGTGAATAATTATGGAACGTTTTTTCGACGTTTAAATTGTAATGTCTGTAGAGATTCCTGTTTTAGGTAAAAATTAATGGTCCTCAACGATATACTCTTAGCACGTGCGTTGTTTGTACACGAAGGGTAAATGTTTTTTGTAGCACCCGATTCCTCATTACAGCTTGGTTATGAGGAGATCAGTACGTAACCAATGCGGAATGATAAATGTTTCAGATCCCACGCTGCTTCCTCTTATATAGGGGCTAGACAACGGTTTCAATTACCTTCCAGGTTTAATGATAATACTTTTAAAAGAAGTTAATTATTCCAATGATCACGAAGGGTCATCGATAATATTTTCGGTTAGCGTATCTAGTGGACTGGCTATTGCTATACTCGTAGCTATTTAATTTACAAGGTATCAATCGATTAAATATGTGAATATAATTTAAAATAGCTATCTTTTCAATAACAATCTCATAAGAATTATCTTTATCATCATAGCTCATTCAACGTCCACCGAGGGGACCCGTAAAGGGTGTATCGGCCTTAGTCGGCCACGCGAGCCCAGTGCAGACTGGCCGACTTTACGCACAACCTTTGAAGCTCTTTGTAGGCGCGGTTCTCCTTCACCGTAAGAGCGTCAGGTAACGTACATATAATTCTTAATTTCGAAACACATTTGTACGTGGCGGGATTTGAACCTGCGCCCTCCTGATCGAAAGGCAACTACACCATTGGGCCACCGACGCCAACGACAACTTCTCGTACAGAACGAAGAAACGGAGCTTTTTTAGTCTACGTGTACACATTTGTACGTGGCGGGATTTGAACCTGCGCCCTGATCGGAAGGCAACAGACTACACCATTGAGCCACCGACGCTAACGACAACTTCTTCTCGTACAAAACGAAGAAACGGAGCTTTTTCAGTGAACGTAAACCTTCGCTAAGCACTAAAATGTAAGACTAGTAATTTAAAATGTTCAAAGAATTTTAAAAAAGGCAAAAAAATAACAGTATTAAATAAATAAACGAGTAAGTATGCACTCATTGCATCACGGAATGCATCTCAGTGGCAATGTCCCCTGACTGCATATTCATAAGGTACCATTGCTCGTGAAAATGAATTTTCCCTACTATTTTTCCTTTATAAACGAATATAGCAGAGACTCCACAGATGTAGCCAACGGATGAAAACTTACCGTACTCTCTCTACTTGAAATGTTGAAGTGCAGACGTCGTTTTTCATTGGTTCTAGTTTCTTACGTGCTCGGTAGTGTTATAAAGCGGTTACGTGTCCATACTAAAGTTTAAAAGTGAATTACGCTGTGGGGAACCTCTCTCACTGGCTTTGTTTTAGTCTAGAGCTTGGAAGAGATTAACAATGTTCTGCAATGACGATACCGATTATTTTGCTCTGCGATAGGGACCATGCTATACAAAATTACTGTTTTCATTGATTAAATGTATCTATACCCGAGGTTTCGGGTTCGAATCCTATGGGGGGAGCTATAGGGCATTGGATCACAACCCATGGTTTAGTTGATGTTCACGACTACCGCAGTAGTAGCCGAAACCGATGAATGAACGTGTTTTTCTAGGCAATGTCAACTCAAGATAATGATGTGTCAATCGAACTTCAGATGACCGACCTTGTGAAATAAATATATTCATATCCAGAATAGTTATATCGTTAATTGTCGATTTCCAAATAAACCTTAAATAACTGTTAAATCTTCTATTCTCGAAAAGACACACTCGTTTGTTTTCGAATTTTCAAACTATACGTACGTTTAACCGTAGCTCTTACTGAGAAGGAAAACATCATAAGGAAACCTGCGCACGACAACGAAGGAATTCAAAGATTGTGCGTCAAGTCGACTAATCCGCAGGCCGACAGGGCCCGCTGGACGACTAAGCTACACCCTATACGGTAGGCTCGTGCCCTTGTTGGGGACGTACATTGAGCTGTAGGTGATGAAGGTGAATCAACAAAAAAATCCCAAATGATTTAGTAAAATATATTATTTCAATTCTCCGGCTTCCGGATCACTCAGCCACCAAACCTCAACGTTCGACCACTAGAACACGAATGCAATGATGACCCATTTGGTGAGAACATTGAGACGTCGGCTATTACACCAAGGGCTCCGGGTTTGATCCCCTGGCAGTACACACATTTGTGCATGAACATGTCTGTTTGGTCTGGTGTTTCTGGTATAATATGCAAGTATATAAGTATACTTATCATTGTATAATATCCATACCATAGGCTAATGCTTAGTTTGGGATAGATGGCGCTGAGAGAACATCAGTGAAATATAAACTTATTAAAATATCTATATTCTATAGCATTGACCATGAAAAATGTAGTCTCCGCGAGTTAGAAACACAAGTATTTTTCCCCTTCAAGGTCTGTTCCTTTTAAAATTGCATAGGTCAACGTTTTATTTAGGTTGTAACAAAGTAGTTCGTATGTTGGCTCCGACCCTCCCAACTGCAATATATCTGTCCAAAAAGGTCCCATACACGGCTGGGCCGTTTTACAATACGTATCAAGTTAGATATATTGACTTAATTCGCTTGCCTGAATGTTTTAAGACTCTGACCTTATTGCTGTTACTACGAGTTGTTTATTTAAAATTATCTAATATTTTTCATCAAAATGTATTAAAACTTATAAATCTAAGGATTACGACATTAATAGTACAATTGACGGCAACAAAATCGTTGAAATGACGATATAAAATATAATAGTAAGTAAGTAAGTTAATAAGTATTTAAATACATATCACAGCATCAGTTGCGATACACTTTCGTTTTCCTTATTTTTTTTTGTGTTTATGATGAGAAAATAAACTTGATTTTTATTTTTTTAATTCTCAATTATCTATTACATTAGTACTTAATTCTCCTAGATGTTTTAAGTACCTAGACTTATTCTATAAAGTAGTAAGATAGTACTCGTAGTAGACCATACCAAGAGCAGTTCCGAAAAAACAAAATCTGTTCAATTATGAAAAAAATTTAAAAAGACCATAAATATCGGAGGTCTCGTTTAGTAGATTTCGGGCAGCTTTTTATCAGTTCGTTAAATTCATATGTTGTTGTTATTCGAAACAGAACCTTTTGGTATAATGGTCCCTTAGTGCTTTTTTCGAAATCATTTTAGCATACCTAATGTAAGAGATATTGAAGGTCCCTGATATAGGCTGGATTAGAAAACCGGAAGACAGATATCTGCGCAGAAATGGGGAAGACCTGTGAGTGGGCTGCAATAGTTGAAAGACAACGAGTGATAATTGTGCTACTCATAACAGTTTGTTAGTTATCGAAATAATACATTGTTGGGAAACAATCGTAGTACTAAATGTGATAAATAAAGTGTCATTGTACCACCAATAGTACGTTTAATGGCACTGTCCAATGGTAAATAAATGGAACTGCGGTGGTCCAGAAGACAAAATACAATTGGGATACATTAGTGCCATTTATACCATTGTGGTACAAATGCATACTGCCTGCAGTCTCTGTCATATTATTCGCGTAACAACTTCTCGCTTTCAATGTGATCTCGAATTTCGTGATGACTTGCCGATACAAGATTGAACAGTAAACGGATTCGACGTGCCGTTTGTCCCTTCATATTCGCATCAGCTCCATCATATGGCACAAAAGAAAACGAAGCCTATCAATGCCGGTTTTTTAAAGCGTGTATTTCGGACCCAATTTTGCTCAATATGGAATAACCGCTTGAGCCTATAAATGTTGAAGGAAAATATGTTTTATTTTACACACGTACCTAAATCATATCTGTGAAGCAAGTAGGTGTTTCTGTGTGAAATTGTCGTTCAATGTCAACAAAAGATAAATACAACACAAGTAAAAAACTTTACTTACTTTTCCCAGCCTTTGTCCTGGCACACTTTTAGTGTGCAACATATAGCCTTTACGGTACCCAGCACGAGCCCCTCGTTGGGAACGTATGTAGCTGAGATGATGATGATGATATTTTTTTGCTATAATATTAACCCTTCGTAACTTCCAAACACGGTTTTATACCGGTCAGTAAACAAAGCATCCAGATTATCCAGAATTGTGTTTTCTGTTCACAAGATTAGAGGCTCCGCCTTGAACAAAACTCACTATAGTCTGTAATTAGATTTGTGTAGGCGGCCATTTCGGCAGTCGACGGATTTTCCACAAAAGCTTGCCACCTTAAACATTTAGTAGCAACGCATTCGGAGATCGCCTGGACGTTGATGCCAATTACTTCCCAGCGGAACACTTTCCATTGATTAGAACTGGAGCGAAAATTGTTCGCTTTTCTCCGTGGAAATTGTGTTGTGAACGTGAGACGTGGTGTCTGGCGTCTTTGTGCTGGTACATAGCAAATTGAGTTAAAATGCAGCCTTTTGTTGGGAAATTGACGTAACAATGTCACGGAAATTAAGACACGGTTGGTTATCCTTGACTGTATAAGCTGTGTTTAGCCTAATAAAACTAGAAAATGATTGCTAATAAGTATAATCATCAAAACAATCTTCTAATTTAAACCGTATCGCTTTTGTTCGGGTAAATAATACTCTTTTAAAACTTCTTCGGGTAGAAACTGAACCATACTTAAAAATGAAACCTTTTTTTATTTTCATAAAAACCATTTTAACAAAAATTGGTCACCGGAATAATATATCAGGAAAGCCCATACTGTTGTCAATATAAGTTGTGAATTTTCTTGAGATAATATTAAACACATATTTTATAACCACTTCAGAAAGTATTAAGACACAAAAATCCTACCAAACAAGTTCATTGACTTTTCTGCCACAAATTACATGTATAAACATGACCGAAGCAATATCCACAATAAAGCGTACTCTAAATGGTCCTATTGGTGCTATAATATTTAAGTGGAAAGGCGGGCAATCTGGCTAATAGCATTGCTTTCTATCAAGATAGATAGATAGATATGATTCTTTATTGCACACAAAAAAATGATACATATTTAACAACAAATGAAGGAAAATAATGCAATTCAGGCGACCTTATCGCTTGGAGCGATCTCTTCCAGACAACCTCACAAACATAGAAAATTAACAACATGAAAGGGCAAGACAGTGCAAAGTAAGAAAAGCTTAATTCAACTTATAAATACATAATTATATTTCAACATTATAACATACAATATAAATAACATAAAAAAATATATTTAAATATGAAATACATATATAAATATTATATATAATTCTATAAAATGTATTAATACAAACATTATTTTTGTAAGAAAACGTTTTTCAGGGACAATTACAATAATCAGGGTCAATGTACTAACATACGATGTACATATTTGAAATGAACAACAGTTAGCTACAGGGCTTCTTATTGCCTAATAAGAGGAAGCCCTGTAGCTAGCTTTTACTCTCTTCTAGTCTTTTCTAAGAGCGTGCAGTCTCTATCGATATACTATGGGAGTGCTCAGAGGAACTGTTTGGACTGATCCTCGCCGTCTCTTTCCGTCTTAGATCGCGACAACTCTACCACCCCCACTACCTTGACAGTTGGCAGAGCACTATTTTGCCTTTAAACAGAAACTATCTGCCTCGGACCACAAAATTGTGGAATGAGTTGGCAAATGCGATATTTCCGGACAGATACGACCTGCAGACCTTCAAGAAAAAAGCGTACTCATGTTTAAAAGGCCGGCAACGCATCTTATAACTCCATTGGTGTTGCAAATGTCCATGGGCGGCAGTATTCACTTTCTATCAGGTGATCTGTCAACTCGTTTGCCCCTATCACATAAATAAAAACCGTTGATGACATTATAATAACACTAACGCATCCCCAATTTTTCCTCAATTTAAGCAACTAGTGTAATAAACACCAAATAAATATAAGAAATCAATATCCACAACATTTTTATTTTCATAAAAAAACCATTTTAACAAAAATTGGTTACCGAATAATATATCAGAAAGCCCATACTGTTGTCAATATAAGTTGTGAATTTCTTGAGATAATATACACAATTTTATAACATAATTTATATTTTAATTTTTTTTTCTTTATTTTCATCATAATTACTCTGATCACATAAAGTTCCAAGAGGACCTTGATAGATTTGCAACTACTGCTTTACAAATAAACTAGATCTCAGTATTAATAAATGCAAGCTTATTGTTTTTACAAAGAAAAAGTTAATCAGCAATTTCTCGTACAATTTAGGTAATATAATTTTGGAAAAGTGGAACGCATTAGAGATTTAGGAGTGCTGCTAGATTCTAAATTACATCTGGATACTCATATAGACGGTATTATAGCAAAGGCATTTCAAATGTTTGGTTTGTAGTTCGTGCTAGTGCAGATTTTAAGTCCCCCACACTTTGTTATACTTATATAAATCTCTAATTAGAAGTCAGCTTGAATATGCTGTTCCAGTCTGGAACCCAATTTATAATAAATACATAGATGCCATTGATACAGTACAAAATAAATTTTTGCGTTTTGTTAATTATAGGTGTTATCGTGGTTACTTGAAATATGATAAACTTTTGCAAAAATATAAAATGTTAAAACTTGTAAATAGACGAGTAATGTTGGATATAGTTGTCTTACATAATGTTTGTAATAGTAAGTATGATTGTATTGAACTTACTAATAGATTGAGATTCTCGGTTCCAACTAGATCCTCTGTCCGTTCCTGCAGGCAGTCTGTAACCCTTGTACCCGCTAAATGCCGCACGAATGCAGGCAAGCGGTCACCTTTCAATAGGCTTTTTAAATTATTCAATGATAAATTTAATCAAATAGATATATTTAACACAAAATTAAGCACGTTTAAAAATGAAATTAGCTCTTATTTTCATTCTCTATTATAAGGCCGTTTTTTGTAAGTTTTTGTTTTTCTGTTTCTGGGGGTTTGCCATCCCCATTAACCGTAATTACACTCATACTTTTTATACGAACTTTAACGTTTGCTTTAAATCATATTATAATTATATAATTATGTGGACAATGATGTGGTCTCACAATGCATATTGTTCTTAAGTAATAATGTATATTTTAAGCTATTGTGTTACTGTTTTTTGTCCCAAATAAATAGAAAAAAAAAATAATGATGATGATGATGAAATATAAAGAAATCAATATCCCCAAACATTCACACCGCCCCTTTTTCTGTAAATAGCTAGCAGAAGCATTAAGCAGAAGCTTGTATTTTATGAGTACTGAACAACGGATAAACATACTTGTTTTTGTAAATACATCTATTACAATAAATAAAATTGGAGTGATTGTAATATTGAAATGACCATTTTTTCTTTATGCATATGAATATATTACACACGGTACATATGCCAAAATATCTTTTTTTTTGTATTTTAGACATAGACATAGAGGCATATGTCTGTCCGTCTGTTTGTTCCAGGTAACCTCTGAAACAGATAGACCAATTTTCACGTTACTTTTATTGGCAGGTAGTGGATATAGTATTGAGAAATACAGACTACTTTAAAAAAAACTTCTTTTTTAAATAAAGTAATGCTGACCGTGCAGCGGCCGCGCGTCGCTTGAGCTGCGCACAGCGATTTTACGATTAGGTTATATTTTACTATTTAGTAAATATTTAGTAAATATTCAGTGTTGAATATTAAAATCAATAAAGGTGAAGATATTAAATAAGTTAATAGTTAGCCAAATAAGCCTAATCTTACAACTATGCTAGTATCGCAGTCCACTGCTAACCTTAAGTCTTACTTATTTCATACCAGATTTCTTAACATGCAATTTACGTATAGGAACGGACACTAACGAAGACAATCAGAGAAAGTCCTGTATGTCTCTGAATCTGTTCTGATTAAATTAAAATAACCAGGTTGTGGTATCTTATCTCATTACCTTGTAGCATTTAGCGCAGAAAGATAGAATTACGACCAGATACGCCATTGAGTTATTATATACGTACATACAAAGGTTCCAGATCAATGCAATAGAGCTAGATCAGCTAGAATTGCCTTTGGCAAGCAATTAGTGGCTCAAACGATGACAGGCTACTATTGTGTGGATCCGTCTACTAACTTTGAGGCACCTCATAACTAACCCATTTGCATATCTAGTACTAGCGTTGAATATGCAATTGATGGTAGATATGGCATATGGAAATTTAGTATAGTGACTATGACACAGGAGCGTCCGTGGCTCATTGGTGTGGACTCTTGCTTTCCGATCTGGAGGGTTCAGGTTCAAATCCCTCAAGTATCAATCACGTATGTTTTAAAATTTTCGAAATTATCCGACATTCGTTTATTTGACGCTCGTGGTCTCGGTGAAGGAAATAATCGTAAGGAAACCTGCGCACGCCTAAGACGAGATTCAAAGGTTGTGCGTGAAGTCAACCAATTCGCGCTGGGCCCGCGTGGACGACTAATGCATATACTCGTACATCCTTAGCCGCGGGTAGGCTCGTGCACCTCGGTGGGGACTATGACACATATTTGGAATAATATTAAATTATTCGCAAGTCACTGATGTCTAAAAAAGGTGCTGGTAAATAGCCTTAACCAATTAACGAGCCTATTACGTCTCACTGCAGGAGATAGACCTTCTTATATGTACAGCATAGCATGCTGAGATTGGGCCGTAACTCAACAAGCCCTATAAATAAACTGAAATGTCAAAAAACAGCACGATAGGACGACCAACCACAAGATGGAGGCAACTTTCTACCATTGACAGGTAAAGTTATTGCAGAAGGCCTATGTTTAGCAAAAGACATTTTTTGTTGACGTAAGACTCAAAAGAACGTTATTGAAGTTTTGTTCTAATCGCTAATCAAAACCTTAAATATGTTTGAAATATATTTTTTTTATTAATTCACAATATAGTAAATAACTTTATTGATTGCTATAACCCAACGCGTCACAAAAACGAATTAGTTAAAAATATTAACTCCGGATATTGAAAATGCTCAAGCTGCCCTTAAAGGTTTTAATATAAGAAATGAACTTATTAAAACGTACCAGCTAGATGAAAAAAGTTCGAAAAGCCGTACCAGGCTTCGAATGCAATTAAAATAAAGTTAGATTTTCTAGAACCTTAGCACTTTATTTCCAATTGACTACAGAATCTGACCATATTGCTTATTTGCCGACACTGACGACCTATTTGATGATTTATAATCTTTAGCTACACGAGATTAGGTGCCCTGAATTTGAGCCCAAACTGCACAATGAGCTTTTATGATCTTTCACAATGTCTGAAGGGTTTTACTGAATACTCGTAGTTTATCAAAATAATACACACTATGAAGAGAAGCGCACACAAATACAAACAATGTTATTATACTCGTACTATTAATTTTGCGTGGAGAAACCAATGTCAACAACCAACAAATTTATATATGTTTTCCTTTCAATTTAACGTTAACCTAGTTTTAATATAAAGTAATATTATTTTAGTTTAATTTTTAATTGAGTTATTTTCAAAATCCCCTGACTACAAACCTTAATATTGTAACAATTTTTATATGGTAATAATAAATCAAATAAATAAATATAAATATCGAACAGGCCTTTTTGCACAGCTGATTCTTAGGCAGCAGAAGCTGTAAACCACCGCGCGACCCGATTCAGTTTGCTTGGTATTAAAGACTACAATCTGAAGATTGTTATCGAGGCCGACGGCTCAATGTGCCGTCAGCACGGAACCGTCTATCTTTCCGGAAATTCATTCATATATAATTCGGCCAGCAATGTTCTAACCAACCTGAGCAAAGTCGCACAAAGTATATTTTACTATGTCCAGTGATAAGTAACCAAACTACAGCATCAACCAGTGTTGCCACCTTAGCCCTTTTGTAGCTAGATCAAGCACTTTTTAGCATAGGTAAACTCCTTTTTTAACGATGTAGCCTGAAAAGGGCAATCTAGCTCTTTTTCACTGTCTTGAAAATATTACCAAATTATAAAGTTTTCGACATGCTAACAAGTACTTTTTTGCTATTTCATTGGTCATAATGACGTTTTTCTTAGACGCTCTAAAAAAACTGCTTCATGACATGATTATTTCAGCATTTTTAGAACAGAAAATTCTTCGATGCTCAATTTAGCCCCATCTAGCCCTTTTTAACTTCTCAAATTTTCTAAAACTCAGGTGGCAACACTGTCATCAACATTTGTTACCTATTTATGTTTCTTTAAGTTCTACTTTAATCAAAACTTTATTCATGGCTTAGATAGGTTTCCACAATATGTAAAATAACTAAATACCATTACGTACTAAAACTGAGGTTTTTCAACGCTTTCCTTCCGATCTACATAAGCGAGAAAATATTGTAAATGAATTTCATATACAGTCCCTTTGACACAAAAAAAGGATTCGCGACCTCTGCACCTTTTATTCAGAAAGGGGTTTTTGTTCACAGAGCGCCAGGAAAATGTGTGGATAACGGTTAGGGAATTCTTCTCATATCGTGTAGAGAGGCGAGCTTGACAAATTATACTGTCAGCATTCTCTTAAATATACAATCACAGATATATATATATACATCAATGCATTTTTTTAAGCTGTAAGGTTTGTTTGGTTGGTTGAACACTTGAACGCAGTAATTTTAGTAAAGAATCAAATTGAAGATTTCGAATGATAATGAAATATCTTCTAAGAAGGATAAGATAATTGGAAAAGCATTAACAGGAATAAAATCGCTTTAACCCAAGCAAAGCCGGCTGAGTTGCTAGTTTGTAAATAAACATGCTTCATTGATTCAGGGTCCCTTAGACTACAATACCCCAGCAATAGGCCTAGCTTTTTTGCACGACAATATACCTTTTTTTGTTAACGAGCACTTGTAATGATAAATAGAACATTTTATGGAAAAAATATTTTTTTTTCTCTTTAAATAGATCAATAAATGTGTGTACAGTCTTGAATTAAATAACCTGTTGAAAATCGAAACCGTAAAATTGAATTACCCATCTTACATACCTTAAAAATGAATTACGTTCAGGTTAAATACGTGACGAAAAATATATTAAGCTCTTGAATTGAAAACCCTTTACAGACGGTAAAAAATTACGACCTAACCCGAGTAAACTTATAGTAAATAAACCTAGGCGAAAGGGGAATATTAACTGTTTGCCTAGATTAAAGGTTAATCATTAGAAGACAGGAACGCGGAATTGCAGAAATAGCAGAACGAATTCCAGTGATATTCTCTGGGGGGTCCTAACAAATTTTGGCGTTGGTATTACTACAATACAATGTCTGCACGAGTATAATTAACATCCTCAACTCACTGCAAATTACAGGTCTCCCCGCACAGCATAACTATACTCGTATCTAAAACAGAACTATGTTGGGTAATCCAAGCGCTTTTAAAATGGCCGCAACCATTGAAGCCTTTTTTCAATTTTCATTTTGATTTTGTGCCTGATTGAATTTATAGACTATGTATTTTGAAACTGACAGTGCGATACATCACCACTAAATCACAAAATTAGAATAAAAACACAAAGCGGGAACTGTGCTGCGATGTCCAAAAAGTAATCAAATTCTCCCGTCCCTTGAGTGTTGTAAATACCTATAATGCAAAACAAATACTCAGATATAAACATATTTTGATGTTACTTTTTACTATTTAAAAGCCATGCTGATGTGCATGATGATGATTTCTGTGATGACCATTTTAGAAGCAAAAGTTATAAGGGTTTTTGATTCTTCGGTAACTATAATTCACAAGGATTTTAAAATGAGTATTGTGAATATAGAGTATAGTTGTTATATTATGTTTTTCTTTTTGTTTTTTGCTGTTGCCAGTGTTGAGTTTTTGGTTTAATTCAATATTTGTGCGCATAATTTCGTAAAGTAATCTAAACGTAACAATGTTGTAAGTAGGTATTCTACGCAGGTATTCTATGTAGACTTGGTCGTCCCAAGGAGAAACTAGTTATATAACCGTATTACTTTCCGCGACGATAGAACCGTTTTCAGAAACTTTTCTAAATAGCCCTTGTCGCAAATTATATTTACGTCGTGATCTATATTTACGTCCGCGACCTATATTACATCGCGAAACGACCTCGTCCGGGCAACGAATAAAACAGTTGCGAAACTATCTAGTCCGTGAAACAGCATCGTCCATGCAACAATGAAACCAGCTATAACTAAAACGTTCTGACGAACCGTTTTCTTCCGCGAAAAAACGGTTACGTCTCGTTCCCGAAAAATTCGATAACGACCTACGACTAATTCTGTGTGGCCGTACTATTACTATGGTCGAAGCGGTCCATTCGTGCCAAAGCGTGGCCTCACTTAATCTATTTGATTTGATTTCTTCGTAGAATAAAATCCAATAGACCCCTATTTTCTCGCTGGGAGCTCTGAGTACGTGCCTGGCAACGAACGGAAATTACAAATTCCGGATCCGGCGGGGCGGAGACGCGGCGCAGACGCCCAACGAGTGCATCGCTGACAAAAACCTTAATTTGCCAACCTTACATAAAAATTGTTAAAGGTTCGTTTCAAGCGATCATTATAATCATATGTAAGTTGTGGAACAAATTTCCGGCTGGGTGTTCTCTAATAGTTTTGACATGTCCTTATTGACACGATATTTGGAATCAGCACCTGAGCCTTATTAAGCGGAGAACCGGGATACCTGACGCACTATGTAAAAGTGAGAGATTGAGTGAGCTTTTTCTTAGGCTTTGCTGACATCAGCGGTTACCATTTTACATTGGATGGACGTGGACAACATCTATACGTAAACAAATAAAAAAAGAAGATAGTGTTAGTCTTACTTTTTATAACTCGGGAACAGCTCAACCGATTTGTCTGAAAATTGGTGGGGAGGATGCTCAGATTAATATCCCGTTCCTGTAGGCCGTGCGTGACAAACATAATATAAATCAATCAGCCAACATTCATCCGCTGCTGAATATAGGCCTCCCCCATAGAGCGCCAACCATTCCGATCCTGAGCAGCCCGCATCTAACCTTCCGCAAGTCTTCAGACCACCACGCCATAGGACGAAAATTGGAACTAAGTTCCCCAGAGTCAGTTAGTAAGCAATAATATTACACACCTACTTAATACCAAAGAAAAAAGTCAAAATACAATTAATCTATTTTAGCTTACAATTTTAACTTCTGAACAGCATAATACTAAATAAATCTAGTATAGATATTGAGTTCCAAATTTAACCGAGGACACCACTCCCTTAAATTATAATCCCTTCTATGATAATCAAAATCAATAAATTGTGATCACTAAAATATTGTGTATTTTATTTGAGTATCTTATTAGGTAGGTACTCTACAGTTTCATAAACTTGCAAACTTAGCCTTTTGGTTTGTTAAGTTTCTCGGTTTAGTTACCTGTTTAATTTCCAAGCGTCTCAGTAGTTCAGTCAATCACTAAACGAACTCATTAGTTTGCACTTGATCAAAGTAAACAAAGTTTTGTTCCTCTCTAGGTGAAAATGATGCGTATAATGAAGCGTCTTGAGCACCCCGCACTAATTACCCGCGATTCGCTAAGGCTATGTTCTTGACTTGAGCGCGCTTAGTTTAAGAGTGTTTATTTGAAGACAACATATCGTTAACTCGCCAAAACAATTACGCTTATAATATAGTTGTAACAGATATTTTATAAAATAAAAAAATAATATTAAAACATATTATTTTACATGTTATTAATACAGTTGCTTTTGCGATTTTTATTAAATAAGCAATCAGCAAGAGGCAATCAGATGTCAATTAGATCGGCGTTGACGTCAGTATGCCATTTTAGGCAATTGCCGAGTAGATAGTTTATTTAAATAATCTTTTTTCTTGAAACATATTAATGCCATATTTATCAAAATTCATAAACTTTTTTTTTTTTTTTTTTTGTAAAACGCTCGCTTACCCATATCTTCCTATTGATCGATTAGTCGATCGGTTGACATTTTATTTTTTTACGCGTAATAGAGAACGCGTCCATTATTTCTTTTGAATGTTGGTAAGCCTGAAGGTGTTAGCTGTCAAATAATATTTTTGACATTTCACAATACCCGCGAATTTTTGTACAATACGAGGGATAAAGTGTAAAATTTTCGTCAAAAATATGTCTCGACGTAAAATGTAAGTATTATTTTTATGTTTATATCTAAATGTATTTCTTTAGTTATTTTGTACTAAATGGTCCGTATATTATTATTTTATTATATAACCAAAAGTATGAATTGCATTTGGGTAGGAAATCGGGATATTATAAAGTGATCGAGTATTCGATCAGTAGGATGATATCCCATAGTATACTGTTGTATTAGTATGAGTATTTTATATATTTATTCATGTTATATTGTTACAGTTTGTCAGTCAATGAGATAATTTCTCATTTAGAAGATGAGACAAATGTTCTGTCTGCCGATATTTATATCACACCACCAGATAATTATGAAAAGAGTGACGAAGATAGTGGTGATGAGGAATCCACCAACATCAACAACTTATCGAGGCATCAGTTGTTGGCAGAAGCGGAACTTAGGGTCACCATGGCGACGGAAACTGGTGTTGAGGTAGAAGAAAGTCTCTTGAATGATCTACCTTCCGAACCTTTGCCTAGTACATCATCAGAAAAATCACCTTTACCGAAAAAAAAGCGCATGACTGTATCAAGACGTTGGAGGGCTGTCGATATTCCAGAAAAACCTGAGAAAGAAAATTCGATACCTAGTTTCTTGAAGGTATCGAAACTCCAGTGCAGTTTTTTGAATTATTTTTTGACGACGAGGTTTTTGAGTTATTACGTTCGGAAACGGAAAAAAATGCCATTCAGAAAGGAAAACACGGTTTTCGAGTTTCCCTAACCGAAATGAAACATTTTATAGGAATACTATTATTGTCAGGCTATAATAGTGTATCGAGGTATCGGATGTATTGGGAACAGCAAGTTGATTGCAATTATCAAGGTGTTGCATCTCTTATGTCTAGAAACCGTTTTGAAGATTTGCTTCGTTACTTTCATGTTGCTGACAATAATAATTTACCACCAAACGATAAATTTGGAAAGTTCGTCCACTTTGGAGTTTACTAAACCATAGATGGCTAAAATATTACCCTGGAGACAAAAATTTGAGCATCGATGAATCGATGATTCCATATTATGGAAAACATGGAGCAAAGCAACATATACATGGGAAACCAATCCGTTTTGGATACAAAAATTGGTCTATATGCACTCGTTTAGGCTATCTTATTTACGGTGAGTTGTATCAAGGGGCTAGCACTGGCAATACTCATCCAGAACTTGGTGTTGGCGCATCTGTTGTACTGGATCTCGTAGATAAATTACCGCCTGGTAGTTATAGTTTCTACATGGATAATTTTTTTACCTCGTTGCCACTACTAGATGAATTGAAAAAATTAGGACATGATGCAACAGGTACTATAAGAGCAAATAGGGTAGAAAATGCTCCATTGAAGGACACAAAGGATATGAAAAAAACCCGGAGGGGCGCGTATGACCAATTCACTGATGTCTTGTCTGATATTACTCTTGTTCGTTATAACGACAACAATATTGTCACGGTTGCATCTACGCAATGCGGTGTACAACCTATAGGTAAGGTAAAGCGTTTCTGTGAAAAACAACATAAGGATGTTGATCAACCCAGGTGTTTCGTAAATTATAATAGATATATGGGGGCGTAGATCGTCTGGACCAAAATGTGGGCTCTATCTGAATCTCAAATTAGATTGAAGAGGTTTGGTACTGGCAGCTACTCATGTTTCCATTGAATGTTTGTGTAAACAACGCTTTCAATTATATAAATACTCCCCAAGAGGCTAAAATAGCAATAGTTCTCACGATCTACTATCTTTCATCGATACATTGTTCAAACATACTTCCTTCTAAAAGAGACCCAAGCCCTCAGCTAGGAAACTCTCGTTGCTAGGTCATCATTAGCAGTAATAAAGCGAGTTCCAGACTCTATTAGGCTAGATGGAAAGGCTACCATATTCGTAAGGCAAGATAAGTCAACACGTTTGTGGATTGAGTGTCACAAAAATACTCTTTATGAAATGCTTCAAGTGTAATGTCGCTTAAACACCAGAATATGTACCGTAGAGTTTTCATTCAAATTAATTTTTATTTATTTAAAACTACGTTTCAAAAATGTCCCAATTAAATTTGTTTTTGCAAAAACAATAAAGAATATAAAATAAACAGCCTTTATTTCAAACAATTTATCACTCATATTAAATACAACACGCTGTTGGTATGTTCCAACTAGGATCAACTATCGATCGTTCTAAAACTAAAAATAAAATCAATATTGTTTTTTCAAGTATTATTTATGATAACATATATTGTAGTATAGCCAAGATATTATTTTTAAGCAAAATCGATCCCGTAATTTTACGGTTGGGATAATTGGGTTAAAGACTGAACCCTGAAATCTAAGCGAACGGCGGGTGCACAACACTCATTAAACTGTAATCACGCTTTAATCAACTGTTAAAATAGACTCTTTAAATAAAAAAAAAGTTGAATGAACCCCAACATAAATCGAATGTTAAACAATTATTCACATATTTATTTATCCTTTCATTTCGGTGACCACATTGTCATAAGTGAATAAATATTGAATGATCTAAAGAATCAATTGACGAAATGAAAGAATCTTACAGCTGTTTGTTGTTAGGCATTAATTATCAGAAAATTTATAATATGTAACATTTAATGATATTTATAAATTTACACGAGTACGATTAATTATGATTACATTACGAGTAATTTAGGTAATAACGAGACTATAAATAACTCATCGTAGCAGACAAAACTTACTCTTGCAATGATTACAATTATTTCGTCTATTTAAACAGAGCTTTGACTTAACGTATTTAATTAGCTCAAGGTTTAAACCTAGACTAGACTGATGTCTAGTACAGTCTGAAAGCAAGTTTGAATATTTCAACCATTAAGTATTCCAGCAGAGAAGATAATGTCATCGTTCGCTGCTGAGCAAATTGGAGAGGATTCATAAATCCTTCACTCGGGTATTTCTAGTACAAAATACTGACATAAACCCCAATAAAACCTCGTCTTGTATCCAATGCGACTAATTTTATCTGGACGATCTTCGTTGAATCCAAGATTTTATTACAGAGAACGCTCCATTCTAATTTTAAGTTTAATGTGAAGATCTAGCTTGCAGTCATGACTTTTTTTATTACTTAAATAATGCAAACTTTTACAGTCTAAATAAAAAACTACGTGTAAAGCTTTTGAAGTGATATATAATTAATATAGATATTATAAAAGAAAACTTATTGTTATTTTTACAATAGTTTTGTAATTCCTAACAGCGCTTTCCCGATCAATACAAAATATTATACGTAAGATGAAATGTGTTGATTTTGTGTGAACTTTTAAAGCAACACACTCCGATCAGAACGATAGCTTCGCTATGTAAATACTAACTTCAAATTTGATACGCTTCTTTATACGAAACAATCACTAAATTTAAAGATATTTGACCTTATCTATTCCTGCGATAAGAATAAAGTATTGGTAGGCCAAATTAAATACATTTTCTAAGAACTGCGTATAACGCTATCTATGGAAACATTACAAATACGAGTAATAAGTGTCTGATATCTTTGGTATGCAACACAGGATGAGGATCAGCCACCGTCGGCAGGCATTGTTGCGACCCGCAGTTTCAACCAGTCTATATCTTATTTTCTGAAAGATGAAATAAGGGCCTAATTTGATGCCATGGTTGAGGTGAGAATATATATCGATATGACATGAAAATTATCTAAATACAACCTCGTCTTACCTTTCTGATCGTAGTACATATTTACAAAAAAGGAATATACTCATACCTGCTTATTAGCATTAGCATTAGCCCAAACTAAGCAGTTTGGGCTAAGATTATTAACAAAAAAAATTTTGCCCCAGTTTTTCAACATGATCTAAATGTGTCACTTTGGTTTCATGGCGTCGGTTATTCTCAATTTTCTTCAACATCTAAAAACAAACTCTTTGTTCAAAACAAATGACAAGGGAGAAGTGTCAAGACGTATAACAAATATTTAATTAAATTACATCAGAAATACAAAGGAAGTAGACAAGTGGTTTCGTGTAGAGAGTAAATATTGATATTAATACTATGAGAAAAAATATATGAGATGTCCATTACGAATAACACCAACGAAGACATAATTAAAAGACTTTTCAAGACGAATAAAATTAGTCAAATCCCTCATCATTTTACGATAAGCTATCGATCTCAATACATATGAAGCCAGATAGGTATGTATATATACACTATAACAATACCTACTTATATAGCTGATGATGAACAATACGTAACAAATGAGTGCAAAGAACGACTATTATCATTGCGGTAAAAGAAGTTTGTCGTTTATCTTTTAATGAAGACATTAAGATAGTGAAGGGTAAGCTATAAACATAGATTCTATCAACTTGATTGCCTAAAATACTCATTAAACAAGTCGCTACACGGCGATCTGTGTGATTTTTCACCCTTGACTATTTATTAAGTTCTAATGAAAAGCTCAATTGACAATACAAACGTTTAACTATATATTGTTTAAATATATGTAACATTGCTTTATTAAGCTGTTATTAAGAATTTAACGAAGGATTCCTATCATTCAACTATCAAGACGAAATTCAATACGCTGAGAGAACCATGCTTCTTCAGTTAGCTACCGTACGCATACGCATTTACGTACTGAATCAAAACAAATAGTACAATAATAGAAACGTAATGCAAGATAATAGGTACATAGAAAATACGAAGATTTACGTACAGTACATCTGGTAGAAAAAAGACGATAAATTCTCAAATATCATTAAAGCTTATATTTGTTGAAATACCGTCACACAACGTCACCAAGTATACTGTTAGATGAGTCTAATGCCTTTGATCGTAAACGCCAATCTTTCTCTATAATATATGTATATACAAGCCCAAGAGATACTAAATGGGTTTCATCAAGTTAAGTGTAAACCTATGTTAAAATCAAGTTATTCTTAATAAAATGCAACCTAAACATAGCCTTTGTATAGCCCGATAAGTGACGTTGAGTTTGGATTATAAAGCTTACGTAAATTTATAAAAAGGATTTTTAATCACATTGCATTTGCGTATTGAAGACGCATATAAAAAAGGATAACTTAAATATATTATTGAAGTAAGTTTTTTAAATGCATAAACTAATATTAGCTATAGAAATAAATAAGATAATCTTACCACAAATTGGGTGTGAACTCGTGGAGATTTTCTTAAATTTGCATTGAAACGGACTCTGGAACCCTTAACACTGTGTTAGAGCATTAAAACCTAATTAAAATAAAGGGACGCATTTTTAAGTCGATTATCTAATTTAATTTGCATTTCTTTGAAATATTACCAATTTACTTAATTAAGTAATGGCTATGGACAAGTGAATTCGGCGTTAATGTTCTTTACTTTCTTTATCAAGAATAATTGAAAAGAAAAGTGTTTATTCATTTGTTGTCCTTACAGAACACTTATGAATGCCAAATGAAGCTACCACTTGTTCAGACGGTAGTTTTCTAATTATAGATACACTCCCAAATTAATACACAAAAGTCCAAAACAATGCACAAAATTAGGGTACGAGCGTGGACGACGAAGGCCTAATCACGCTATACGGGTAGGCTCGTGCCCCTCGGTGGGGACGTTTAATGATGATGATGATGAACAGGGTACGAGCTGTCCAGTTACGTTAATTCGTTGATAGTCTTAAACTCTTCTGGATTGTAGTTTCAGTAGTTTTTTTTCCTCGTCGTTGAGCAGCGGTATAGCTGAGCTTCTTGTTTTACTGATGTCTGAGCAAAGGTTACCTTTATCATCAGATAAACAACATGTTCGTCAAACAATACATATATGTTTACATTAATAGCTAATTCGAGAAATTTCCTCATAGTCATGCATAATTATAATAATAATAATCTTTATTTTTTCTCACAACAAACAACACTGCATTAGCATCTATTACAATTTAAATGGTTCCACATGCATAATCGTGTCATTAATACAATTAATTCATTTATTTTTGAAATATTTTACAGTTTGTAAGTATGACATGAAGTATTTTATTGAATAGACGATTAAATCATGATTACATATTAAGTTTCAAACAATATTAATTACATATTACAAAATTCTTTGTGTTAGTACTTAATTTTTTGTAAAAAATGTCGAACCTATATAAAATGTCAAAATAATATAACTATTTGAATGTATAAACTATGCATTTGTTTGCTACGGTTTGCTAACTTTACGTAGCTACGAGTTGCTTGCTACGAGAGTACACGACGTGCGAGTTAAGACTGCGTAGCATATTTGCTACGAGTAAGACTATATTGTACAATGTACTCATGGTGAAGCAAGGCTACTAACTTGTAACAAGGGTTATCATATTATTTCACTTTACAAAAACTCTAAAGAGATGTAAAATACTTAAGAAAAATATTTTGTACATTTCTTGGTTGTGCGATAGTTGAGATGTCAAATATTACACCTAAGGTAAATTGACGGGTACAAGCCACAAACCGAACAAACGTATGTTTTACTTAAAACAAGTAAAAGTATGATAATTCGTTATTGTTGCTATATACCTAAATCCCTGTCTGATTGAAGGTTTAAAGAGACATAAGCTACTTCTGATTTTTTAGGATTGAGCACTTTCCACCATTCTTAATAAAATACCAAACCATATTTTTATAAAAGCACAGCTGATTTTATATGTTGTTTCATTGAACACTTTTGTGTATTAGTAATATTTTCATAAAATATACTGAAACCATTAAATATTAGGTCAAATGATGATAGTGAGCAATGACGATGTTAGTTATTTTATAAAATATTGCGTTCCGTTGCTTACGTTCCAGGATGGAATTTACGTTAGGTATAGATACCGCGTAGCTATGGCAGTTGTTATCGAATCAACATATAATGTAACAAAAAATATTTATTGAAGTAGTTTAAGTCCATAAATAACCACTACGTGTATGTACTATGTGAATCTAATCCAACACTGGTTCCATCTGGTACTCAGCAGAAAACAGCAAGAAACCCAGTATTTACATCATACAAAATATGAGCTATCCTTAGATGGGCAGCTTGCCCCATTACTACATAAAAAAATCCTGCATTACAAAAATATTTTTTACTTTAAAAAATATGTTTATAACATGTCTATAGGTATCAATTGAGGCGATAGTGAGAACTTTAAACTTGTTTACTACTATAATATATATAGTAAAGGCTGTATATTAGATGCTAGATAGGATCGAAGGAGGCTGCGGATGACGGGACGCTTCGAGAGCCCTCGCCCGGACTTGGAGATTTCAATATACTCGTCGAGACCAGCTAGTGATGTCTACAGGTACTTTTATTGTTATTTGTATCGAGTAAAATGAGCTTGAAGTATTTTAGCAAATAAAATTACAGGGTATAAAAGACCTAACATCTGTCGTCTGGGGTGATGGGCTTAGGGCAGTATGGACTGAGAATAATGACTGTAATGTTATCGATTTCCGGTCAGGCGAATCACTTATTACCAAGTGAGCGAACTGATCGTCCCGTTCAAATAAGACATGAAACGTATGAGTACCTATATAAGTACTTTGAAATACCAATAAGTTGATAACAACATAGTTAATTTGAATTAGGAGATTCAATTGATAGTTGATACTGAAAATATTGTGATATTTTTCTTAACGTATAAACACTTTACATATACAGTTGAATTTTGAATCATTAGCATCCATTCGACCTTTTATTCTTCTCATATTATGGAATGTTTAATGGGGACATAATATCATAAAGATTTTTCAGAAAAGTTTTACAAAATAATGGTAAACTAATGAAATATCACATTGCATTGAGCGAGTATAGCTCGTACTATTTACTTTCTTCGTGCGTGTGCGCCACCCGGCCCAAAGCGCCTGTGCTTTTCTCCATCACACCCCTATTTTTAATTGAAATATACGTTCAATCAAAATTGATTTATTATTTTTATTGTAATATATATTCGATCGACTGAAAAGTGTTTAAATTATCACCATCAGCTCATTCCCGTATAGAGTGTATAGGCCTTAGTCGTCCACGCGGGCGGGTCGTGGCGAAGGAGGCTGGACGCCATGACAAATATATTTGCATCATATTTGGGGGATGTACTCCTTATGGCACGATTGATTGACGTACAAAATACCTTTTATGTTATAACCATTATAATTATTGCAATATTGCCACATATAAATTTTAAACAAATTAAAAATGTATATACTAGTAATCGATATCTCAGTAGTTACAACACTATTTCTAGCAGTATATCTCCTGTCGATTCCCGTTAAATTTACACGCTGTCCTTCCGCCCTGTAATGCGACGCCATATTAAACGCACCATCCATCTGATTCCCTCGCGATTTCTTTACGGTCTTGCATCCTTTTAACTGTGATTTGTTAGCGAAATATACGATACACTCAATCGTATTAAATTGAGACGTATCTTTAAGAAGGAAAGGAGGTATCCATCCATGTATACAAACTGAGACTTTATTTTTTGTTACGCGTCTTAGTAGACGGAGACTTTTCGAAGTGAATACATATCTGAAGAAACAGCCATTTTATTTTGGTAAGGTGATACGGAGTCGTAATTACTTTGAACGTTACTATAGGTAAAACCTATTTGCTTTCCTATTATTAAATCCCCACAAGTACTTACTCCAAGGAAGCCACCGATAGTTCCACAGCTGAATGGTACGACCCCAACCATCCTCATCCCATATCACACGGAATTATTTCCTCTCATTTGTTTCCCACTCACTCAACCCGTAACGAGTTTGTAAGTGGATGCGGTCGCCGCGCTCACTTAATAACATATCTCGATTACCTCGGCGACGGGTGCAGCCCAACTCGAGCTTCGGATTGCGGTCGGCTTAGAGAAACCCTCGGGCTAACCTTTCTTCTTGATTACCGCCTAAATAGACTATCAGGACTTGGTAAGGTTCGTCGAGATTATCGGTACAGACGACTGTGTGAAAATGAAATCGAGATCTTTAGTTTTGTTCAAAAGGAAAGGAAATAGATTAATTCGACCTAATTAGCTAGAGCACTTGTAAAAATAACTTTGATAATGTTAGTTTTACGTACCTACATGTAGGTAATAACGTAGTTGAGGCTTTGGGTAGTGAAACTAATAAATAAACTATAGGTGCCTTTGTCAATAAAACGCCAATATATAACATATATTCTTTGTACCAGTCTAGTAATAAACACTTATATGTAAAGTGTTGTTAAAGATAGTAATGTATTATATGAAATATAGTAGTTTATGAAAGTACAAAACCAATAAAACGTATTCAAGCTTATCTTTTTTTACAAAAACACCAAATGCAATAATGTAAAAAAGTATGGATTCGTGATATACTCACAAAACAATCGAAAAAAGTGTTCCGAATACAGTGACAGCACACATACACATATTTCAAATTTCGAACACATTGACCCAAACAAAAGAGTACAAACTGTACTCCCTTCGGCGGTTCGTTTTTGAGGCACAAATGACGTATATACATCTATATATACAGAATATCATTGACCAAATGTGATAAAACGTGCTGCCACCAAATACAAAATAGCTGACAATTCTGACAGAAATACTCATACATTTAAGATTAAGGTCCATTATGGCGAAATCATTAAAGTTTGCAACGCGTTCCGCTATTCCTCCAAATGGAGTTTAGGAATTTCCAATAAGCCTGTCCTCCCACGGGATCTAAAACGGATGTGCTGATTGTATGCGAATATTACTTATATATATATATTTATCCTTTGCTACAATCCATCCGTACATTTCGTTATTTTGACGACCGTGTAGTGTACATTGAAAGAGTTTTTTTTATAAAATGTGTACGAAGATGTCTACCTGTATCGGTCCGGGTTATATGTGTGTATGTACAAATAAAACTAAACAGATTAAGTATATTTCTCTGCTGCTAAGTACCCATAGTGCATAAATACATACATGCTCTTTGCTTTTATAAGCACTATGTGAATTTCGGTGAATATTTATTTTTATTATTTTTCGAAAGGTTTTCCTCCTTAACTTAATGTGTAAGTTTATATATTCAAAAAGAACAAATAACAACACGGATAGAGCAAACGAGCAAAATTCCCGATAGTTTCCTGCATAGAGACCTAAACACCGAATAGGTAACCAGTTCGATTGGTTTATTTCATGATCATCATTACAGCATAATATGTCCACTGCTGATCGTACGCTTCCCTTGAAAACTTCCACGTTAATTTACCATAAGAATTTTCAATGTTTTAATAACATCAAATCATAAACCTGTTATCTTTACAATTTAATATGCGACCCCACCATTATCTGAAATCCTATAAAAAATATTATCACCAAAATAAATTATATCATTTTAATAGGGAACCTGGAGAACGTTACATAAACTAGAACATCAGAAGCTGGGGCAATAGGGAAAGGGAAACGTTTTATGGTTCATAAAGGTTTTAGGTGGCGATAAATAAAATTCGGAAGTCTTTCACTGAAGTGGACAAGACGAAATCGGTAATAAAGCATGATGTTGCCCGTCCGATTGGTCGGGAAATGACTCTCATGAGTCACTGTTGTAAGAAAAGGGTTTCTTTTGTAAAGTAGAGAAAATCCCGTGTAATTTTTCATATTAGTTTGACAACATGTCCGCATCCGCAGCGGTTATATTACATTATTTTACTGATTAGAAAGAAAAACCATTTATTGACCGTACACAAGAATACGTACAAGTAGTGTTTCAATTGCAATTGCACGATAACACAGTTAATAAAAACAGAAAACGTTTTATGTGTTATGAAAATAACAACAAATTATAATAATAACGTATAGCTAAAAGGTCCCGCCTCAGTATCAGCTGCTGTGACGCTATACGCTATTTATAGACGATTACTGCATATTAAGTAATGAGTAGAACAATATGTAGTTACTAGCTGATGAAATGGGATTTTAATAATGATATACGTGGTCCCCACCATCACTCTTTAGAACTCTATATAACCTCATCGGGTTGTGGTGTGCTGTTGAATTGCGAACGAGACTCCAGCCATCCATTAACACGCATTGGACCGGTATCGTAGCCAACGGTTTAAAGCTGAGAGTCATCAGCGCACCCAACGATATTCTGTATATATATAAAGGTAGATTTGCCATCCATGCCTCAAAAACGAACCGCCAAAGAGTAAACAGTTGTAGGCTTTTGTTTAGGTAAATATACGCTCATTCGAAATATGTATATGTGTACTGTCGCTGCATTCGGAACACTTTTTTGGATTGTTTTGTGAGCATACACGAATCTATACTTTTTACATCATTTGCCCAGTAAAGTTGTGAAGGCCATAAGTCCATGCGAAGCCGGCATCAGTCTGGAAACCAACAATGACGAAATTCGTCGTGCGAACTATTCTATTAGTGTATTCTCTCCATCTCTCTTTAACCCATCGCAATGGGTTAAGCAGTGGGGCTTAACCCATTGAACGCCGGGAATCCAGATACAATAGAAAAAATGTATTATGTCTGGCGCCTGAAGGCGTCATTGGCGGTCAAAGGGTTAACATAGTCCTTAAGACATAGCCTTTAAGTCAAAATATCCCGATCCTCCGATTATCTTAAAAGATTATTGTGTACAGCATTGCTGAATGATGGTTGTAAAAATCAGGATACAAAAAGAACTCTTGTCATCAAAAAATTGTTCAACGAGCTAAAATCGAGAAAAAGACAATCAATAGCAACATAACTATATATTTAACTTGGATCTTGACATAAAAAGTATATCCCTAAATATAATGTGTGGTCCCTACTACTTTTGTTTGTAGACCTTGCATAAAGTCATCCTTGAACTAGGGCCGTGAGAACTGTAACTTAGATGTAAATAGATATTTATGATGGAACTTGACCTAAATTTTCGTAATTGACCTACAACAGTTTTGTACAAGTAAATGTCACTTCTAGAAAAACATGTAGATTGGAAAACAATAGAACTAATATTGTTTTTTTTAACTACTACTAACAATCTAACTTACTGCCTAAGTGGTCATGTGAAGAAAATATTGAAATAAGTTTATTGCCTGATCAGTAGACAGTGCGATTCTAAGAAGCACATATATTGAAAGAACTTTGTGCTTTTTCCGACTCTGAACAATGCAAGCTAAAACAAAGATGATTCTACTAGGGCTGGTCAGATTGATTCCTAATGTATATCAAAGAAGACAATAATGATGAAAATTTCGCAATGCCCCTTCAGGGTCATGTTCTATTTATTTTTATTTCATAAGTAGTCAAACAATCAAACAGGGTGAAATCGAGACGATTCAAATAAGAATCTACTTGTGAAAACAATTATGAGAAAAAATAATTATATTATATGATAGTTACTTTCAATGTGCTTTATAAAATTTATCTTAGATGTATATTTGTAATCCTGTTCTAGGACATAAGAAAAATGAGCTTTTCGTTGATGACTATCCAATAATAAGAAAAAAAGAGAAGGAAGTCGCGAAATATTAATACCTATAGCTACAATATCTCCTAGAACTTATACTCTAAGTGACACTATCATAACGAACATGAGTCATTTGCTGCTCATTGAGTACGTTTTAAAAAATATGTTGTGCAGACTGGATATTTACTAAAGGCACGACCAAGGTGAAATACGCACTGAAAATTAAAACGAGGACGACGAAACGCCCACGTGGCTACAATCAACTTGTCAACTTTTGAAATATGATGCACGAGCCATCCCAGCGTCATTAAGTTCCTTCTCTCACCGAATACGGTCAGTCGACTCCTCGCATCCAAACTGACATAACCTATAAGACTCCAAAGGAGGAGGAAAGAAATATCAGCCATGACTCACTATAACAGTAACAGTTTATTCCCAACAATAACGATTCCTTTACCGAATGGCGTCGCATCGCAAATGGACGATAAACAAAAAAACAACCCAATTTTTCTCGACGTTACCCCAGCAAGGACACCCTACATCCAGCCGATCGGTATTAATTCTGTGGAACCTATGACGAACAATCTGATTTACCCTAGACCTAATAGAGACATCATATATGAAAACATCAAACCCGTTTTCATAGTACTAAGAATCATGGGTGTACTTCCTTTGACTAGAAATTCGCCAGGAAAGAACGAATTTCAATTGGTATCACCTTCTATGATTTATTCAGCTATAGTCTATTTTTCTATGGTTGGATATGTTCTATACCTGTCTCTACATAAAGTGCAGATATTGCGAACGGCTGAGGGCAAGTTTGAAGAAGCAGTTATCGAGTATTTATTCACCGTGTATCTTTTTCCAATGATGGCCGTGCCAATACTGTGGTATGAGACGCGCAAAATAGCAGGAGTACTCAATGACTGGGTTGCCTTTGAGGTAATTATTTCAGATTCCTCGATCTTATAATATCTTTTAGAATGAAAGACGAATAATTCACAAGAGTAACTTTCTGTTTCATAAAAAATCTTCGTCATTAACCTAATATGTCCACTGCTGAACGAAGGCCTACCTAAATTATTTCTATGCAAGCCTATCCGTAGCAGTTTACATCCATTTGCTACCCGCCACCTTTACCACGTCAAACCATATTAAAAAAAAATAGTATCCCACTACTTGTACATTACGATTTATTCCAACTAAATTAAAATATGTTTTTGTATTTTTTTTAAATTCAGTCACAGAAAAAATACACTAATATTGTCTTTTTTAGACCGCTTATAAACATATATCTGGCCATGCACTCAACATGAATTTGTACAAGAAAGCCCTGGCTATTGCTGTTATTATACCAGTGCTGTCTACAACGTCAGTGATTATAACCCACGTCACCATGGTACACTTCAAATTGATGCAGATCATACCCTATGTGTTTCTGGAAATACTCACATACATTCTGGGTGGATATTGGTACTTGCTCTGTGAAACGCTTTGTGTTTCTGCTAATATCGTCGCAGAAGACTTTTATATGGTAAGAAGTAGAAATATACCGGTTTCATTTTGAAGGGAACCGAAATCTATACTTATTTTTATGTTTGTACATTTTCAGGCTTTGCGCAATATCGGCCCTGCAAAAAAAGTGTCAGACTACCGCGCATTGTGGCTTCGTCTCAGCAAGATTTCCCGTGATATTGGCATCTCCAATTGCTATACGTTTACCTTTGTCAGTCTCTATCTTTTTCTCATAATTACTCTATCCATATACGGACTTCTTAGCCAGATCTCCGAAGGATTCGGGATCAAGGACATCGGCTTGGCTCTTACAGCTTGTTGCAGTATTTTGTTGCTATTCTTCATTTGTGATGAAGCCCACTACGCGTCACATAATGTGAGTTCTTGAACTTATAACGCAACTTGAATGATGGTGTTAATATGAATAAAATATAATCGGTGTTTATTATATACCAAAAATAGGTGCGCACAAACTTCCAAAAGAAGTTACTTATGGTGGAACTATCCTGGATGAACACAGATGCCCAAACAGAGGTAAACATGTTCCTAAGAGCTACAGAGATGAACCCATCACAAATAAGTCTGGGTGGGTTCTTCGACGTTAACCGGACTCTCTTCAAATCAGTAAGTGCCTTGAGTATTTTTTTATCTTCTATAGGCAGACATTTCACCGACATCTCACCTGATGGTAAGTGATGATGCGATCGAGGATGGATCCTGCCTAGAATCAGCCTATTCACTCTTGCCTTAGCGGCCAGGTTGTAATGATCGAGGAACACATAAGGAGGCAAAGAGTTCCATTAGCCATAGCTGGCTGTGCGGATGTGTGGAATGTCTACCACGTAAGGATGGAACGCTCGCCTCCGTCATGTATCCAATGTGATTACAATTCGATTATAGAATTCATATGGCTCGGTAAAAATCTTTTTATGCAATAAACATATTTAGCATAAACACTGGGCGCTCTTAAACAGTACAGAACACACAGGTAACAAATAACGATGTTATTCTTCATTTGTCATCTCAAGATGACATTTAAGCCATAACACTATCTCCTGCTGTCGGCGCCGGATGTAAATGATATACATATATCTAACTGGGAACCATTTTGAGTTCTAATCTACGGGCTCTGTAAATGTTACCAAACGTAGAATTTACTATCCGCAGTGCTAGATTTCGTCCTGTGGAAAAGAAGTATTATGGCACTTCTGTGTTTCAGAGGGAGTGTCGTTCGTAATTGGTGAAATTACGGAGTGAAAGAGACCTAGCATGTTATAGATAGCAAGCATTGTTTACAGATATCAATATTATTATCAACAGACATTGGGGTCCTTCAATACTGCAATAAAATACATAGCTACTTTAACTTGAAATGAAAAGCCAGTCGCGTGTGCATCATAAAAAGTAATCGTCATCGTAATAATAGTTACTATAAAATATGTTCATCAGATTGGGCTATACAGGCACCAAATTAATCTTTAACCCATTAAACGCCGGGATTCCAGACACAATAGAAAATCTATTTTGTCTGGCGCCTTAAGGGTCATTGGCGGTCCAAGGGTTAATAATTACGTTTCTCAAGTTTCCAACTTCGTCATTTCGCCTTAAATATCCTGTGGTTTCTAGCAGCGTAAATGTCAATGAACGTGTAGTACACTCCCGCTCAACACCTTGAGTCTTTGAGATAGGATGTCAACAAATGGCCTTATATATATTTTTTTACACACCTCAATGACGAGAGTAGACTGTGGAGCCTAAGCCCTACAGTAGGTCTTTTAGGCTTCTGCGATATACCTACATGTAAAATACTTTTTTTCAGTTAATGGCAACAATGGTAACTTACTTAGTAGTTCTTCTCCAATTCCAAATTAGTATTCCTGATGAGAATCAGAACCAGATGGAAGAGGACGTGCCTGCTAGCAACATGACCGTGTCCAGTGTCACTGAGGCTCTGACAACCACAACTACCGCCGTGACAACTGTCCTCACTACTCTAGCTAAGAAGAAAAGGAAACATTTCATCTGAAACAATCTACATTTTTAGTTATATAGGTTATTCGTTTTATATAGGAACGTCATTATTCTTCGCTTAGATAGGTGTTACTTTAATATATTAATAATTACATTTAGTCACATTTAAAACACAAATATTATTATTCAGTATGTTTAGGTATACCAAATTATCTCTTCAACCTATCGCAGGCCACTGTTGGACATAGGTCTCCTCCATTTTGCGCCAAATATCCGGGTCCTCCGCTTTTCTCATCCAGCTTCCTCCATTCAACCACAAAATAGCAAGAATAGGACACCTAAGTGTTAAGGCAAGTGGTAATCTAAGAGAAACGAATATCGCTCACAGTAGGCGACTGACTGAAGAAAACGACCAAAAGTGGCAACACTGGTGTCATTTTCATATAATTCAGTGTTAATAGCGATATTCTATGGAATGAATGTCCAGGAAACCGTCTAATCATCAAATCTGATATACGTGGTCTTGTTGTCTGTCAGCCTATGCTGGTTTTTGAAGTACCTGTTCAATCTAATAAGTGGCCACCTACACCACGCCTACACTGCCTTCTGCTATTAATTTCAAATTCAGATGAATGTACCTAAATTAGATAAAAATAATAGGTAAATATAACATGTACGAATAAACTTTTTTTTAAGAGTAAATGCATTTCGTATTTTTAATCATTCATCCTTAGAACATTAAACGTACCTACCCACCGAGGGGCACGAGCCTACCCGTAAAGGATAATTAGGCCTTAGTCGTCCACGCGGGCCCAGTGCGGGTTGGCCGACTTCACGCACAACTTTTGAATTTCTTCGCAGGCGTGCGCAGGTTTCCTCACGATGTTTTCCTTCACCGTAAGAGCATCAGTCCTGTCTTTATAATTTCGTACGGTATATGGCTTTGAACCTCAGCCCTCCCGATAGGAGGGCAATAGTCTACACCATCGAGCCGCCGACGCTCTACAATTCGTCACATTTAATTATAGGCGATCATTGTCTGTAGACTGTATTGGCTATATCCTCAACCATGATAATCCCGATTAATAAAACATTTCGTCCTCCGCATCGTCGTCTCTATCTATGGTAGTTATGTCTTCTCTCGGTAAAGCCCCGAATGACAAAACATTTTGAGTTCACCATTTCATTTTAGGTAACAAAAATAGAATTTTTACAAAAAATGTTTTTTTTGTAAGAAATGTTTATTTTCCTATGTTATAATTTCGAAGTTGAATTGTTCAAAATCCATAGTTTAGATTGTGTTTCTAAAGAGAACTATGTAAGAGGTTTGAAAGTCAAAATACGAAATTTTTTGCTGTGTAAATGTGTCGAGGAATTCATTTTCGGAGTTGGCAACCCTGGATTAGTTTGACGTTTTAAATTGTGTTATCATCTGTGGTGCTGATTAACGAAAAAGAATATTCCGGATTAATTGTAATTTTTTGAAATACAATTGTTTATATAACTGTTAGTAAACGTTGATGTGTGGCTTCAAAACAGTTTGTGTAATCCTTGGTGTAAACAGAAGACTGTAATTATTGCAATCATGGTAGACTACAGCAAGTGGAAAGATATTGAGGTTGGTTATTTTTTATACAATTGCAAACTTTTTATTGTATTTACTGATTCGTGGTGTTATTTATTATAATTATGCTTATTCCATGTCAACCTGTTGCTTAATACATGAAATCAGTCTTTTTTTAAACTTATGTAACAATTTTATGTCGCTTTAAATTATTACAGATCTCTGACGATGAAGACGAGACGCATCCCAACATTGATACTCCGTCGCTATTCAAGTGGAGGCACCAGGCTCGTATTGATCGTATGGAGGAACGCAAACGAGAAAGAGAGGAACATGAACAGAAAAAAACTGAGAACCTCCGTAGGCTCGCGGAAACCAAGAGAAAGCTTGCCGAAGCTGACGGTCCAAACTTAGACACACTTAAGAAGGAATTGGAAGAACTGGAAAATGAAGCAAAAAAAATACAGAAAAAGGATGAGGAGTTGAAAAAGAAAGAGAAACTGACACCCTGGAATGTTGATACAATCAGCGAGCCAGGTTTCACGAAGACTATCATTAACACAAAGCCACTAAGACCCAGCGATGAGAACTTGACAGAGGAAGAGAAAGAGGCCAAAATGAAGAAGTTTATTAATGATAATGAGAAGTTGTTAAAGCAGTTTGGTATGTTGAGAAAGTATGATGACTCAAAGAAGTTCTTGTTGGACCACAGTCACTTGGCATGTGAGGAGACCGCAAACTACTTGGTCATATGGTGCATCAATTTGGAAATGGAAGGGGTATGTACTTTATATGCTATTGTATATGGTTTATATATTAATAAAAACATGTTGCCCCCTCTTAACTAATGCGAAAACTCCCTACAAAAAATAGGTGTAAATAGGTAAAATGTTTTACATACATACAAGCAGATAAATTATTGTTTATATTATTTGTCATTAAGAAATGACTTAAATATAATATGCATCAAAATCATTTTGTTAAAATACCTGTGATACTAATAATGCTATAAAGAGTTCATGAATTTATATCCCACCAACTTACAGGATACTGGTGAAAGCTGAGTAACAAACTGGTGTCTGTAGTAAATTGGGTGTAAAACATAAGTTTGTTATTTATAACCTTTAGTTGATCGTGGCTCAATGGTGTGGACTGTCGCCTTCCTACCGGGATGTGTTTTTGAATTTACTAAAATATATGTATGTTATCTGACACTCTTATGGTGAAGGAAAACATCGTGAGGAAACCTTCATTCATGCCTGGAAAGAGATTCGAAGGTTGTGTGAAGTGTCCAATCGCACTGGGCCTGCGTGGATGACTAAGGCCTAATTACCCTATACGGGTAGGCTCGTGCCCCTCGGTGGGGATGTTTATTGAGCTGATGATGAACTTTTAGCTGTAGGTTTTTTATATAATACCTAATTATTACAGACAAATCCTTAGTTTGGGGATAGATGGTGCTGTATTAATGTTAGTGGATATATATTTATTTAGCAGTAAAAGTATAGAAATTATTTTTTGTGAGACTAATTGCAATATCATGATTCTCATAGCCAAAAACATTTAAAAACTTTCTAAACAATAATATTCACAAATTTTAGAAACTTGGTGAAATATTTACATTTATCCAAGTATGCTAACAGCCACAGAGTTAACATTTTTTTTTACAGAAACATGATCTCATGGCCCATGTTGCACATCAAACAATCTGCATGCAGTACATTTTAGAGCTATCAAAGCAGCTTGATGTCGATCCTAGAGCTTGCATTGGTTCATTCTTCTCCAGGTAAATAGAAGCTAGAAAATCCAGTTCTATTTTCTAATTGACACAATCATATCATATATATAATATATTGCTCCTACTTTAAAGTCGTTATTATTTAAGTCTTTTTTACATAAAATTTTTTTCATACTTAAAATGTACATACAAACATAATTTCATGAATGATCCCTTTCTTTTAGTCATATAATAGGGACTACATTTACCACTTGACAGAACTATTTATTGTCATATAGCTGCAGCAGTAGTATACAATTGACAGTCCTAATTTATTTTCAGAATCCAAGTGGCAGAAAAAACATATAAAGACTCCTTTGACGATGAACTTCAACAATTTAAAGCTAGAATCAAGAAGCGTGCTGAAGAAAAGATTCAAGCTGCTATAAAGGAGCAAGAGGAGGAGGAAAGAAAGGCCAGACTTGGCCCTGGTGGGCTGGATCCTGTTGAAGTGTATGAAGAATTGCCTGATGTATGTATTTGTAATAGTTATTAAACTTGCAGTCTTTTTTTTCATTGTATGTGTAGTATTTATGTCAAAATACTAGATAGAACATTGCCACTTAATTTAAACTTTTTTTTTGGCTACTACACTAAAGGCAAAAGTTTGTTAGTTGAAACTTGAAAAATATATAGTTTACATGAGTATCTAATTAATACAAAGGCTATATAATTTCCGAATTCACACAGAAACTTTTCTAGTGGAACTGTGATGCACTGCTAGTGGTTCTTATAGTGTAGAACTAGCTCTGGGCCTTAATTTCATCCTGAAGTTTAATACCACAGGAATTTAGTGATAATTTTTCTCAATGTGTTTCTGCTTTGTTTTGCATCAATAATAATAATAAATCAATCAATCAAAGTGTAACAAATACACATCCATAGTCCTTCACCAATTTAGAATATGAAAAATATAGAATTTTAAGAATTTGTTGTCTATATTTCAGGAATTAAAGAAATGCTTTGATTCTCAAGATGTCCCCATGTTACAAGCGACCATAGCCAAAATGCCAGAGCAGGAAGCTATTTACTACATGAAGAGATGTGTGGATTCTGGCTTATGGGTTCCAGGTAAAAATGATGATGATGAACCAACCATGCGTGAAAACTCTGAGCCTCAAGCATCAACTGATACTCCTTCCAAAGTAAGCACAGACGACTTGGACTGAATAAATTAATATTAATTTTGCATTTATTTGTTTCATCAGATAGTATAAATATTCCCATTCATTATTTGTTAGAAAATAAATAATGAAATTTATTTTTATAATTTATACTCATTTGTTTCCACTTTTTTTTACTAATTATACTAATTGAGTTTGCTAAAATAATAATGCATCTAACAAATTATAATAAACGGCATAATTGTACAATCCTCAGCTTACAATACTACACCTAAATAGCATTCCAGGAAATAATTTGAGACACATTTGAGTTAGGAACATCTTCATCAAAATAATTCATTAAAAATTACATCATATCATCATTACAGCCTCAAAGTCCACTGATGAAAGAAGGTCTCCCCTAATGATTTCCCCGCGGATGGGTTCCTAGCAGTTATCATCTATTTGCTAACCGCTACCTTAACCAGGTCATCAGTCCATCTGATTTCCTGCTAACTTCCATCCATCATATAGGTAGTTATTACTAATATTTGAGTTTAACCACATTTATGTTTAAGAAATGATCAGCTGTTCAGAGTTTAATAGTGAAGTATTAATGTTTTTGTTAATTATCCAATGCTAGTGTTCATTTATTAAAAATAATTATAACAAAAGGAGCATAACACAATGCTTTTTAATTTTATACCTATGATACAAATTATTGTAAGTAAAAAGATCCTGTCATGTGAAATAAATGAAATACAAATAAAGATGTGTGTTTTTGTGGCATTATTATTATAGTTTAAAATTAGAGGGTTTAAAAAGTGTATTTTTTTTTACTATACTAACTGACTATTGTTGTTGGCCACACATGGCTTTTACAGCTTCACCGAGTTATTGGCGAGCACAGATGGCTCTCAGCCTATAAATTTACACAACGAGCCTAACGGCGTCCTCGAATGAGACTCGAACCTCGGCTTAGGGCGTTGCGAGGGTTAGGTGGGGGGCCACAAGGCCAGCGAAGGCGGGGGCGGAACTACCGTCCACCGTTTTCTTTATCCAGCCTCCTGCGACTTTTCGCAAGTTGTCGGTCCATCAGGCTAAGGGCGTAATACGCCACGCTGCCAAGACGCGGTCTCCACTCCAGAACTTGTCTGCTTCAACCTTGGGTCTTATTCCTGCCGAGGCTACAACGACCATCGGTTCTGCGATAGACGTCACCACTGTCACTTCAACTTGCTGATCCGGCGAGCTATGTCGGTAACTATAATTCTCTTGCGGATAACATCATTACTGACTATCCTTAAGAGACTCCGAGCATAGCTTGCCAATTGGATAACAGCCAGATGTTTTATTAAACCAGTTCTATACGCACATTTTATTATTGGCAAATCTAAAAACCTTAAACTGCAAAAGGTATGCACTGGAATGAAAGCAATCGGAGCAGATTCCCAAACCATGACGCAACTTGTGCAGTTCCAAATGAACTTTGCAACTGGCGCACTTTTAATTTTATTGAAATAGGTTCTTTTAGTATGTGCAAGGTACATGGAATATGTATTTTTATGAAAATTACACTGCTACCAAACCGGCACAAAAGTTACTTTCACTATACGATCTAAACTACTCGGGAAGCGTCAGGATGACCGGTCACAGACATATTTATCGTTGAAATTATGACCAATAATTGCTATTTGACTCCCATAAGTAGGCAAGTTGTGCGATCTCATTCTCGAAGAAATTGAACATATAAGGTGACCAGTACAAAAAAATATAATAATAAAATGACGATTCAAAGTATCTTTAACAGATTTATTTGAATAAAGATCTTTTTTCTTTCTCTTTTCTTTCAGTCATCCTGATATCTCGTTGGCTGGTCACCCGGCTGTGATACCTTATGTGCGTGTAATCGCTAAGTAATCCATCGGCCAAAAATTAGTACCCATTTTGGTTCCATCAAGTTTTTAAAAATCGGCACCTCATTTTTGTTTTTTATATTGTTGCTTATGATGATTATGATCACAGGATATAAAAAAAAACAGGAAAAAATTTTTTAAACTTGTACTTTTTATATAACAAAACTACATTAGGAGTGTGAGAAGGGGCGCGGGGGCGCTACGTGAGCACATGCGGCGGCAGCTGCGGTCGGCCCTCGAGTTTGCTGTAGTCTAGGTGGAATTCTTTCGCCACCTGCAGACAAAAAAACAAATAAAAATACATTCAAATATCAGAATGAAATCTGAGAAATTTTCAACAAATTGCAGATTCAAATACATTTTTATTGTTAATACCCAGTTCAAATGACTAATAAAAAAAACAGTCCTCTGCTTTTCTCAAATGCTCGTTGAAATAATAAATTTATTATGTCTATATGACTTTAACTTCAGGGATCATGATTTTAATATGATGAAGGAGAAGAATAGTAAAATTACCGAAATATGACCAATACAGCTCCACTTAACATAGCAACCTACTGTTCCATCTTATTTGACATTACAGCTGAGACCACTCACAACCAAGTTGAAGACTGCTTGATATATTTCATACATGTACACCCCGTGTGTAATTGGGTTGAAATGTCAGCTTGTACACCAAGGGTTCCTGGTTCAATCCTCGGGCAGACCAAACATTTGTGTGCATGAACATGTCTGTTTGTATTAGTCTGGATGTTTTTTTTTATATAAGTATTTTTATCCATTGTTTAGCCCATAATATGGGTGCTTAGTTTGGAACTAGATGGCGCTGTGTGAATAACTGTGGATATTTATTTACCTTGCGCCAGTTGTGCGCATCGAAGAAATAGTAGGTGCCGCGCTCGTACGTTGAGGTCTTCTCGACCATGGGCATGCCGGGCGCTTGCGAGATCCACACCTTCTCCTCCATGTGATACCGCCACTCGCGGTTATACCTGCAACAATTATTGTTCGCTAATTGATATTTGTGTTTTTTTTATTTAGATTAAGGTACCTACACCAACGACATTCCAGACACAAAGAAATCTACTGTCTTTTGTATATGATATGCAACTGCGGCGCTTAAAGTGTTAAAAATAACAATAGAAGATTTTTCAATGTTAATTCTAGGTTAATACACAAGTCATAATGAGTCCCGCCAACAACTTTAGAAACTTAAGCCAAGCCGAGAACAGTCGAATCTCTGGCCAAGGTTCTATGGAGGGACAGTTAAAGGGGACTAGATGGATAAGCCCTAGCTAAAGTCCTACATTGGACTGTACAGCTGATTGACGAATGGACTTTTAGTCATGGCAACTATGATAGTTTTCAAATCATAAAATGTATCTGATGAAAGTTGGTACCAAGATAAGAACTGCTGGCCTGCTGGGAACATGCTCGTGTCAGTGAGGCTACAACAACTAGTACTATCGCCATGACGACTAGCCTCCATAAGAAGTAAGTAAAGGCTACAAATATTCTTTACTTTTCCTCGAAACTTGATGAAGATCTCATGTTCTTTTTTTTATTGAACAGGAGGCAAACGAGCATACGGTTCACCTGATGGTAAGTGACACCGCCGCCCATGAACATTTGCAAGACCTCAGGTCCCAGAAATGCGTTGCCGGCCCTTTAAATGTGTGTACGCTCTTTATTTTAAGGACGCCATGTCGTATCGCTCTAGAAATGTATCACGTGGAAGTAGATACATTTATCATACTTGATCTTGTCAAACGATGATAATAATGTTTAAAGCCAAGCCTAATCGCCATAAGGTGAGCTTGCATGATCATAAAAGCTACCTTTGTAGTATTCAGTAATCATATAAATTACATAGCCGCGGCTAAGGTCGCCCCGAAGCCAAAACATATATTTTACTAATTCTGCAAAATTTGTAATTTTTTTATCAATGATCGAAGTAGGTAGAGCTATTTTACTTACAATATGTTAGAATAATGTGGATAGTCCCCGCATAGAATACTCGGATGCGTGTCTCTAGTGTCGGTCAACAACCGATCCTTCGCGCGTGGTTCCAGAATTCAGTAACAAGCCAAGGTAAAAGATAAATAAATCCACAACAAGAGAAAGCAAGCGCACTCTAAGAACCGAAGTAATCAAGTGAGACAACATTTAACAGACAAAAAGTAACTGTCGGTAAAGAATTGCATTCCGATGGTGCAGAAAGAGACAAAAAACAGGTTTGTCACTCTAGCAGCAAAAACATTGTTCAATTGTTTTTATGATGCGGCAATTTTGCAACATGTTGGTTATGTTAAATTTACAACACATTTGTGCGCTTGCACAGACCAGCGTACATAACCTTTTTTATAGTTCATTGATATCAAACAAAATATTCATATAAACCATTTTATATAAACAGATGTCCGTCCATATTAACATCAATGTTTAAGGTTAATGAACTTAAATAGCTCTACCTACTCCAATCTTTGCTAATTACATAATAACTAATGACAAACAATACACATATACTTACAGCTCAGCAGCAGCTGCAATTTGTAAAACATCGCCTACGAAACAGTAGAACAAATAAAACAATAGGTCTTCCTTATATCGACTCAGTCGTAGGGGCGCTAGCTTTTCTCTAATGGAGCCATTTATCAGGTATTCAGGAGGCACGTGGTAGTCCATATCCTGTGGCCTGCAATCAACATAGAATACTTCATATCTTACCAATTGTAATAAAAATACTACAGTTTCATTAACTATTCTCGTGCGAGCGTAGGAGCCCATGGAATGTGCGACTTAAATAATTATTTAAAAATCTGCTGTTCTATATCAATTGTAAACTGGACTGGTATTTGTATATCATCATCATCAGCTCATTATACGTCTCCACCGAGGGGCACGAGCCTACCCGTATAGGGTGATTAGGCCGTGTCTTTCATTATATTAACAATTAACTAAAAAAACATTGATCAAATGTTTGACAATGGATAATTATAAAGATCAAGTGAGATGCCTAATCTACTGTACGCGACAAGTTGAGATGGTAATCAGGGTATCCCTTATCTACAGGAAAATTAATTAATGTTTGTTTGGCAACCAACAATGTAGATTTTTTATGATTCAAAGTGTCTAGGGTGGTCAGGAGTCCTGACTCAGGACGCTCACCTGATCGTGATACGCTTGACCATAACAGAGCGGCATTGAAGGAGACAGATGTTATACCCACTTATACCCGGTAATTTTACTAGCTTCAGTGACCCCATCTCGAAAAATAAAAGTGAATACAATCCTGTTTCACAGTACGATATCTGGCACTAGGGTGATACCTACATAGACAACTCAGTACCGAGTCTACTACCTAGTGTAGTGATGAGTGTTTAACCACAATGACTCAACTGAATAAACTTTATCAATGTTCATTTCACATTTTAATAAACGTAATTTAAATAAATTTTTACTGACATACACACAGCGCCATCTAGTCTCAAACTAAGCACATGAAATATGGGTATTAAACATCAGATAAACCTTTTTTTTAAATACATAGATATTATACATAGAAAACACCCAGACTAATACAATTAATGTTACTCTCATTTTTGTTGCAAGGAAAAAAATGTCGATAAAACTACCTATCTAATAAGTGATGTCACATCACTAGAAAATCACCATCTCAACTCGCCGCGTACTATTTAGTTTACATGTTAAAACATCACAAACGTCTTACCTACAGGGCGTATCCGCCCACGGTCCGGCGAACGTGAGATACAAGTTATCCGGCGAGTTCAGGTTCAACCCTAGCGCGGTCAGGTCCTGCCCGAGCGCTAGCGACACGAGGCTGGGGTCCGACTCCGCCGCTCGGATGAACGTTAATAGCCCGACGATGCCAAACTGGTTCGGTATCATTGTCTCTGGTATATTCGTCACTTTGCCTGGAATAAACAACCATTGTTTGCGAAAAGGCGCGTAAAAAAAATCGAGTACTTGACTGAATTTGAACTGAAAAGTAATATTTATGCACGCATAAACATTACATAAAATCCAAAGCATTTGATTAGTGACCTAATTCATGTTTGGCATGTACAATAGAACAATATATTATGTTAAATTTAATATGTGCAATAAAAAAATTTTAAAAATATAAAATTGAATGACAAGTGTTATAATAAGATTTATGTTCATAGATTGTGAATAAATTTAATGGTGTAAGTTTAAATTAATAAATTTAATTATAGGAAACCACAATAAAAAAATTATAGACATTTAAAAAGTGTGGTCACTTTTATGCCTTGGGTGCGATAAATTAACCCTTGACATAATTTACAGTTACAAATAAGTATTAAGATTAAATAAATGTACTTTACCATACAAAAAAATAAATATAGATAGTTTAAAGGTAGCGAGTATTTTCATTTAACGCGCAATTAGCGTTAGAATATTGTTATCTGTGTCAAGTACCCTTAGTTAATGGAAAATGGATGAAATAGTGAATACATTAAAGCTGCTTTTCAATATGAATTTTAGCCCTTATATAACAACTTCAACAGTAAACAGTCCTTTTTTTAATTTAGGGCAACAAAACAAGCCACTTTAACATATCCCTACCCTATACATTGAATACACACCATAGAATTCCGTATGTGCTCCTTGACTGACAACTTTGGGAAGAAAAAACGAATGTCAGATATAATGTTAGTATGTCACCAAATCTAATGCTACTACATGATTAAATTTCATAGACAAGTACAAACCAATCAATTGAGAATAATAATGCATGCATAATTCAAGACAATATCTTTTTTTCAAGTAATGATCATTGTTAGCCTATAACGGCCAACTAGCTATGTGAAGACTGGGCCATAACACACCACGCGGGATTTTTCAAGTAATTTACGCTAATTGAGAAAGTTATTTATTCAATTAATACTATGCACTATACGTCCCAAAAATTGTCATGAATTATAAATATTACAGTGAATTAATAATTTCATACTGGACCATTTTGTGGATCAAGACAAAATACATGTTTTAACTGAATTAATGTATGTTGTAAGAATTTCATGCGAGAAAATATTTTATTCCCGCCTTTATAATTGGCGTCACGCTAGTTGGCTGGCAAATTGTAGTGTATATTTAAACTCACGGGCGGGGAAATTCATGCTCATGCTAAGTTGTCAATCAACGAGAAAAGCCATAAGTACAACAGAAAATAAACAGAGCGTATAATAAGCGATCGTGCAAAAAAAATATTAAAGCTGATATTTAATGAATGAGTTTTACATTTAGAATTATTATTTGAGTTAAGATTTAGCTTAGAAATAATTTAAAAATACGTTTTACACGGTTTTAAATTGTTTCTTAACTCTTTAATTGTTAGACAAGAAACAATAGAAAATCTTATGTACCATCGGAGAAGTTAACCTACCTACTCCTAGGTATTAAATCATTATGCTGGTTCATCTGGATGGATGACATTTTCGGCAGGATGACCACAAGTCGGTAAAGTTAGGATTCAATCTTAAATCGTGTAGACCCGTATATTGGGTTTGAATCTACTCATATTTCGGATAAAAGACTTGTTTTCAATAAAACATTATTTCGCATGCAAATAAAACTCCGGAATATAAAAACTGCCTTAATTTACTAAAAAATCGAACGCAAAATTTAGCAATTTTCTAAGAGTATTATTTATAATGAGATGAAATTTTAGCGTGTTATTTTTGTGATAAAAAATAGTATCCAGCCCATCTGATGGTATGCTACTACTGTCGCATATAGGATAGCAGTTAACGTGTAGTTAGTAGTGTAGTTGCAAAATTTTATACCATTTTATGTATTAAATATCAAAGAGAACCGTCAGATGGCCTGGTTTTGTCAGTTGGACATGTGTTTATATTGAGGTCACAATACTCAGTAATTTCATTGCTGTCTTATGGTTCAGCCCAGATCACGTGTATACTACAAAACCAATCGTCTTTTAAGGTATAGTTAACGAAGCATGTCGCATTAAAATAATGACAATTGGAAACACGCGCGTTGGTAACACGAACGTCCTGGTTAGATCTTCACAACTAAGATATACTACTATGTAACCGTTTGTAATGTGTTATTCAAGAACGCCACGCCGCTCGAGTTATTACCCAGTACTGGCACGTTAAAAATTTATACGAGCGTAGTGAACATATTACGATGGGCTGAGTGTGTCACGAGACTAAAATGGAAAATGAAAAGCTTTAAAACTGCCCATTCAACAGAAATTACAGGCAACACGCAGAAACGGAGAAATAATGTCGCGGTCAACATGATCCTTAAGTTCTCCGTATAAAAAAAAGAATTTAAATTAAGATGCTATCAACAATATAATATAGACTACGGACTCCAAGGCAACCGAACTCTCAAGATATTGACACTAACTGATAAGGAAGTCACACAAAATTTTGGAATAGTGTAGGAAGAAAAATGCGTTGTTCTTGCTTGGCGCACCTGTATGCGTTCTGCGTATCCGTGATTTCTGAGAGTATGCGAGTGTATGTAAGGTGTACATGTGTGCGTACGTGTGTGGCGCGGGTGTCGGGCGGGCGGTGTGTGTGTCGTCGGTCTGGCGAGGTGTGTATGAGTATTACGCAGATCGCCATTTTTGCAAACGGTAATGGCGAAAAACTTGTGAAAGTGACCAAATTTTTCGATCACTTTTGCAACCAGAAAAACGATCATCTTCTCTTAAGTATATTATAAATGAATATTTGTTTTATGTTGTTATATTTAAAATAAATAAATAAAGCTTGGTCCCAGAGGGGTAGGCAGAGATGATGGAACGCCACTTTGCGCGGTCCTGACATACTTCCCTAGCTTCATTCATAAATCTACCATAAATTAAAAATGCCAAAAAAAAAAAAGAAACTGTAAATGACATTTTGCGAAAATGTTCGTTTGAGAAAATGACCAGTTGTGAAAAGTGACTGTCGGGCGGGCGGTCTGTGCGTGTGTGACGTAACGTCGGGCGGTGTGTACGTGTGTCGGGAAGGCGTTGTGTGCGTGTTTCGAGCGGGCAGGGTGTGCTTGTATAGGGCGGGCGGTGTGTTGTGCCATGGGCCGAGGTATGTATATGTCAGGCAGGCAGTGTGCACGTGTGTCGTGTCGAGCGGTGTGTGTATACCGTACCGTCAGGCGAAGTGTGTATGTGTCGAGCCGGACGTGTGTATATGACAGGCACGCGTGTGTACCGTGCAGTCAGGCGGGCGGTGAGCGTGTGTGTCGTGCGGTCGGTGTGTAAGTGTGTCGTGCGCGCGTTATTGTCTGTGCGTGTGTCGGGATTGCGCGCGCGTGTGTGTGTCTGTGCGTGCGTGCAGGTCGTACCGTCGGGCGAGGTGTGTATCCCGTTGCGCGGCGCGTCGGGCGGGCGGTAGTCGGGCGCGGGCGCGGGCGGCGCCGGCCCGGCCGCTCCCGCGCCCGCCCCCGCCGCACCACCACCGCCGCCGCCCGCGCCCGCCCCCGACGTGCCCGGCAACGCGGGGAAGTCCTCCGACGACATCGTGAACTCGCACTGCTCGGACGTCGGCTGCTTCACCATACCAACTGGAACAACACACGTCACAATACATACATATCCACTGACATTCACACAGCGCCATTTAGCCCTAAACTAAGCATAAGCCTGTAGTATGAATACTAAACAATGGATAAACATACTTATACAATTTATTTTTTGTAAATATATACATATAGAAAACTCCCAGAACAACAACAGACATGTTCGTACACAAATATTTGTACTGCCCGGGATTGAACCTGGAAACTATAGTATAATAGCTGACGTCTCAACCATTACACCTAATGGGTCAATCAGTGAGACAAATTTATATAAGAAAGTTTCTTTAATTCCTTTTCTGAAATAGATCAACTACAATATAGTTTTTTTATACGTTAAAATAGTTACCTGCCAAAACATCTTGCCGCTCCAGCGGATTTCGACCTACTAAGCCTCAAGACATTTTCAATTTCACTTTTTTCACAACAGTTTTGAAGAAGTTTCAAACTTCCTAAAATAGCACTGACTTTTAAAGGTTTCTTTTGCGCAACTTCATTTTATTTATTTGGTCATTTTCCTTGATACTTTGAAGACTAACAAGGTTACATTCATTTTAAAATACCTTTTCCTTGCAATGCTTGTACATTTCAGTATGTGTTTAATACTACATTGATAAATGCTTGGTGTGTTTTGTTATTGACCTATTAATAGATTTAAAGGACCATTGACAATAAGTACAAATTATTTATCCCTTTTTCAAGTGATTAAACTCTGTACTTCAAACTGGAAAATTACATTCAAATTATGATTGGTAATTATTGTTTGTACCTACTTCAATTGCAATGTGATATTGGTTAAAAAAATCAATATAAGAACACTCCTGCAATTGAATTGTTGCAACAATATAAAATATATATCTAGAAACTGATATGCCAATATATGTAATGATACGCCGGTTTGAATAAATAGGTACCATATGGCCATTAAATCATTATTGTTATTAATTAAATCTATTTATACGACGTAGTTAAACTAAAACAACTGTTCGTTTATCATAACAAACAAGTCTCGATACCGTCATTTGTTAATACATAACAAATTCGAACATAAAATTTCAGTGCAGTTTTTATATAGGCAAAGCCCACTTTACGACGTAACTATAAAACAAATTAGATATATAGTACGCGTCAAGTAGAGATGGCAATCGGGTATTTGACACCACTAATCGTTGACGCACTTTTTATGAACTGTCAAAAAGGAACGTTTCCATATATTTTGTATGAGATTATTGAAACGGGCCGTCATTGCTCACTATCATCAATTGACCTAATATTTATTGGTTTCAGTGTATTTAAAAATACAATATTGCAAATAAACAAAAGTGATCAATGAAACGACATGTAAAATAAAGTGCACTTTTATGAAAATAAGGTTTGGTATTTTATTGCGAATGGTGGAGAATACCGAATTTCCTAGTGTTGTGACATTACTTACTAGGCAGGTAGTTTATATCGAATTTTCTCCATGCAACTAAATAAGAGCAACATTATTTAAATTATATTTACTTAACTGAAGATAAAAATGAATCAGGTTTATTCAGTTTAGGCTATTGTGTTAAAAGCACATATGACCACATGAAAAATTACATTGTTGATTGCCAAACAAGTAATAATTTGATTAAACGTCATGAAGATAAGAAATTATTTAATAAGAAAAGCTACTGAAGTCATTTTAAAATCAACAACTAAAGCGAAATCGATAAAAAGGGCTCGTGCAGCACTAATACTATGGCGAGCGCGGGTGACATGCGGTGTGCGGGGTGTCACTTCCCCCGCGCTTCAAGTCATACCCCGATTGCCATCTCAAATTGACGCGTGCTATAATGTTCCCTGTTTTTTAACGTGCGCTTCAAGAGAAAACATCATCATCATCATTACAGCCTAATTATGTCCACTGCTGAACGAAGGCCTCCCCTGATGATTTCTACGCGGACCGATCCCTTGCAGTTGACATCCATCTGTTACCCGCCACCTTAACCAGATCATCAGTCCATCTGGTTAGGGGTCGGCCTACGCTTCGCTTTCCGTTACGTGGACGCCACTCGAGAACCTTTCCGCCCCATCGGCCATCGGTTCTACGCACTATGTGCCCTGCCCACTGCCACTTCAACTTGCTAATCCTCTGGGCTATGTCGGTCACCCTAGTTCCCCTACGGATATCCTCGTTTCGGATTTTATCGCGTAGGGAGACACCTAACATAGCCCTCTCCATAGCACGCTGAGCAACCTTGAGTCTATTCAAGAGGCCCTTAGTGAGCGACCACGTTTCGCTTCCGTATGTCATACCATCCTAATTGGATTCGACGAGAAACCTTCTCGAAATTGGACCTACCCATTTGGACTACCTGTCCCAGGTACATATATTCGTCTACAACTTCGAGGACAGAACTTCCAACTAGTATCGGTATAGGCACGACATGGGTATTAGACTGACATGACTTTCGTCTTGTCCATGTTCATTTTAAGACCCACCTGTTGAGAAGCTCTGTCTAGGGTTTCGAGCATAGTGCTTAAATCCTCCATGGATTCTGCCATGATTACTATATCATCGGCAAATCGAAGATGAGTGATGTACTCGCCATTTACGTTGATTCCAAGTCCTTTCCAATCGAGCAGCTTAAACATATCTTCCAACGCAACTGTGAACAGTTTCGGAGATATAACGTCTCCCTGTCTCACTTCTCGGTGCAATTGGATAGGTTGTGTAAGCGCTTCATGTACACGGACTGACATAGTAGCGCTCTCGTACAGACATCTCAATACTTCGATATAGCGAAAGTCAATATGGCACCGTTGGAGGGCCTGAAGCACAGCCCAAGTCTCGATCGAATCAAAGGCTTTCTCATAGTCCACAAACACCAAGCATAATGGCCGGTTATACTCTCTAGTCTTCTGTACAACCTGCCGCAGCGTATGTATGTGGTCTATGGTGCTGAAGCCTTTGCGGAACCCGGCTTATTCGGGGGGCTGGAAATCATGAAACTTACGCGCAAGACGATTCGTAATGACTCTGGAGAACAACTTGTAAATGTGGCTCAATAGCGTGATGGGTCTATAATTTTTCAGCGAGGTTTTATCGCCTTTTTTGAAGAAAAGCACCACCACGCCATTGCTCCACGCCTCTGGCGTCGCAACCTCACGGATTACGGAATTAAAGAGCTTCTGAAGGGTCTTAAACACTGGCGTGCCACCTGCTTTCAAAAGCTCTGCGGTAATTCCGTCTTCTCCGGGGACCTTATTTCGCTTGAGTTGTTTCCGAGCCATCCTAATCTCGCTTAAGGTGACTTCCGGGATATCCTCAGACACAAACTTAATTTTTTGATAAAAAATCTTAGCTAGACTAGTTGTCGACTTTTTGGCGTGTGGTGATCAAAACTTTTGAGCAATGAGATGAAATAGCGGAGGACCGCGATATCTGGCGCAAAATAGAGGAAACCTATGTCCAGCAGTGGACTTCGATAGGTTAAAGAGAGATCAGTACTTTTGCCCCGAGTTCCGAGTGCTAAAGCACGTCGAATATGGTAGAACACTTCACTATCAGGAATGATGCCCTAAGTTCAGCCCTGAAACCTAAGACCCTGCCACAGACCGTCGTCTTTTTATACCACAGAGAGCAAACAAGCAAACGACTCATCTAATGTTAAATGGCATGACAACAAAATCAATTACTTTTAATAGTTATTGTAAAGTAATAAATAAATAAATATCTACATACATTTACACAGCGTTATCTAGCTTCAAACTAAGCATTAGCCTGTGATATGGATACTAAACAACGCACATATTTATATACTGTTTTTTTTTTAAATTCATACGTATTAATACATAGAAAACACCCAGACCAATACACACAGACATGTTCATGCACACAAATGTTTGTATTGCCCGGGGATCGAACCCGGAACCCGTGGTGTAATAGCCGACGTCTCAACCATTACACCAGATGGGTCGCTCTAACATCCTAATTTCTATAAAAGTCGTCATAGGCATATATATTTACCGTAAGGTTTAGAGCCAGGGGGTGGAGGCGCCGCCGCGGGCGCTTGGTCGCCGGCCCCGCGCGCCGTCAGCGACGGAAACTCGCTTAGGTCTAGTAAGGGTGGCGTTGACGTGTCCCCACCTTCCCCAAATACAGAATGGTAATTGTTTCCTGCGTTAAACCGAGACAGGTTGCCCATACTCGACTGTGGAAAGAAAAACATTACATTGGTTACTATATTATTTAATAAGTTTAGTATAAATTAGCCCAACATTATAATTGGTGTATGATATCAAGGAGCCTGTAGTGAACTGTACAGACAATATGAATCAGCACTTATGTAATTCGACATAATCTTAATGTAGCAAGCACTATTACTACTTTTTCATAGTTCTTCAAAATTTTTAGGGAAGGGCTTAATCTATCCATGAATGACTATAGTATTGATATGATAAATAAACAAAGGATTTGGGTACTGTCAAACATTAGGTGATCTCTTCTAACATGTCTTAAAATATCTATTACAAATTCATCATTAAACATTATCACTGCAAGGAATACTTTCAACTAATGAACTGAACTTCCCCCCATATCGATTAATCTCTGTCAGATTGTAGCTTTGCTGTATAGCTACACCACACTAGTTAAGTGTGTGTTGAGCTTTGTTTGCAGTTCAGCAAAATCTAGAAGTCATATCCACAGGTTTTTCTTTGAGGTAGACTCGATACTGAGTCGTCTAGGCTGTTGCCTTGGGTGACGGGCGCAGTGCGGTATTGATGGAAAATAATAACTGTTTATCAGTGGTAAGTCTCCTTCAATACAGATAAACATTCTTGTATACTTTTTTTGTTAATATATACATATTACACATAGAAACACCCAGACCAATACAGAAATGTTCATGCACACAAATGTTTGTGCTGCCCATGATCAAACTGTACTTTGGTGTAGTAGCCAACACTTCAACCATTAAACCAAATGGGTCTTCAATGGGGCTGATTAAATGCCTACGGATCTTCTTCTTTCTCCGCAACTCGACGACTAAGCGCCTTTTAAATCATTTTATACTTATTTATTGAACACTTTGTTCTAGATATAAAAAAACTCACCATGGAATTGGAATTAGGTTGCGATAGCGTCGTTGGCATTGGTACTCTCCGGTCCGCAAAGGCACGCTGACCAAACAATGTGGACCTGGAGGCCATCGAGGGCGGAGCGCCGCCGGGCATAGCCGTGGAGCCCCGGCCCGGCGAGAGCGCGCCGCCAAACGTCGGCGTCACATGACCCGACACCGCAGACACCAGCCCGCGCCCGCCTACGCCTACGCCGCCGCTAGCTAGGCTTCTAGGCGCTTGCTGGAAATTCAAGTTTGCCATAACCTGCAATGTTCAAACAATTTGTATGTACTGTAGCTATTTTGGTAAATAAACAAAAAAAAATACAATTAAGGCAGCCTATAATGTGTTATACAGCATGGCTATGGGGAGATTGGTCAATAAACCATCATATGCACCAAATACAAGTTTGTCAGCTTAACTACTACCATACCAAGATAATAGATGGGACCAATGTCATAGGTCGCTAGGGGTGGCTGGATGAGGAAAGCGGAGGACCCGGATATCTGACGCAAAATGGGGAAGACCTATGTCCTGCAGTGGCATGCAATAGGTTGAAGAAAGAGAATGTCATTACTTTTTATATCATTATTATTTGAATACAAATGAACATAATCTCATAAAATAAGTGTTGATGGCATAACTCATAACAGGCCAAATAAAACAGTGAACAGCCACCTAGGTTTTTATTACTCATATCATCAAATTGGAAACGGATTTTTAGAATTGACATTTTGCAACTAAATATACCATTTAAAATATCACACATGAAAGGTAAATTCAAAAGTAAGCATATTAAAATGGCATGGCAGGTTTGCTAGTTTTTCTCTTTAATGCTGTTATTTAGAAAGCTGAGAGAATAAATTTTATATTTATCGTTATTTAAATTGCACTACTTCTAAAAAAAACAGAACTGCATTCCAAAAACATGCAAAAAGATGTTTTGAAATTTGGATTACAATTTCAACATATTCATATATACATTATATACAAAGTCATGAAATGGTAAACAAGTACATTATTTGTGTTGCATTCAAAATTAATATCCAATGGATAAAGAAAATGCTGTCAAAATGTACCTTAAAAGAATTAAACATTTCAGTATTTCCTATTCATTTTTGCCATACTTAAAAAATGGCCTGATGGATGAAACAACAAACATTGAACAGCAGATGTTTAAACAAGCATATTTGATTGAGTTCAGTGTTTGAATAAGTTTTTTTTATACTAATTTACATACTTTGGAAATAGTAACTGAATTAATTATTTAAACAAAAATACAACATTTTTGTACAAAACACCAAGACAACAAATAGATATCTAAAAACAATTAATTAAGACTAACTGCATATGAAAATGAAAATTGTTGTAATGGTATCTTAATTGAAACTGAAAATTAAATAAAGTTACTTTCTAACAAATAATAGATAATATTAATGAAAGATACTACCAATATTGTCAGTAAACAAGCAATGCATTACAAACATAATTATTCTAATCAATAAAATATCTACTTTTTAGGCACATTTTATATACTAACATTTCACACAGCCAATTATAATATGGTTTCTTAATACTCTTCTAACTTGACAATGGGTAAACAATTTAACTTGTTGGCAGGACATCGGTATTGCAGAAACAGATTTTGAAGTCATGTACACACCCTGAATGATAAACTGATTACACTAGTACATTTTGCAACATCTTATAGAAACTGACTTGATTTTTAAATAAAATTGCAACTACATGGTGATTTGTGTATATCAGTGATTATTGAATATTGATATACTGTTTCCTAGGTAGGTTATATTCTATTTATGTTATAAATTAATAGTAAATAGTTCTTAGGAATCATTCTATTGACAGCTTGTTATTGCAAACTGGTCCGTATGTTGCTATCGTTAAGGTAAACAAACAGCAATTCTGAACATAACCTATCAGAGTATCTTCAAGACGATGTATAAACAAATGAATCTATTCAGTCATTAAATTACAAAATTATCACTTGAACTAGTTCACAGATAGCACCTAGAGTTCATAGCTTCTCTAACTTCGTCTGATTATCAGTTCTTCGAAAACCGTAATAAAACTTTTAACTGGAGCGACCTTAATAGTGAACACAAATATGGGTAAAGATTTTTTATTATCAAATATTATAAGCATTTTGGCAGAACTCTTTAGTTTTATCATGGTTTTCGTCGCCTGTCAAACAATGGCGACCCTGATGTTAAAAATTTCACTTGCTTCTTTACCAAAGTACAAATATTTACCTAATGTATAGACGTCAGTCCTTTTTCCACTATTTCAAGACACGTATGGATGGTTCATAATCGAGTATTTCCACCAGAAACAAATAAATCCACTTTATTGAAATAAACAAAAGTTTGTTGACTGTTCAATTTAGAAGACGATCTAGAATCGTTCAAAATTTCATACACGAACTAAAAACATACACACGACCGTCTCTGCCATTAAACACTGCTATAAAACGGTAAAAACTTTATACATCTTTACGTCACTAATAATTATTTTAACAATTTCACTCAGTTTTGTCGAACGCCACATTACCCTAAACAACTGGCGGCCATATTGTTAACAGCGGAACTAGTAACAAAGTCACGTAAACTCTTATTAAATTCAAGATAGTTTATTTAATTCTTTAAAGCTCAAAAAGTTAAAGTAACAGATAAACAAATAATTTGATGTTTTTATTGATGTAAAATTGTACATTTAGTCAAAAAGATATCAAAATTATATTTTTATTTAGATGCTGATATGACTGTTCTTCTTAACTATTTAAAGTTACAATAATAATGTACTTTTGTACAAACAGTAGTTTTTAAAACTTTTTGAAACTAATTTTAGACTATAGTTCTGACATAAATCAGCACCTACACAACTGCTATACTGATTTATAAATCACTATCAAAATATAGTATTAAATTTTCATGCATTACAGACCGGGCGATGTTGTGAAGCTTGGGAAGGATTATTGTGACCTTTATTTGATGAACGTCTTCTCATATTGCAAACTTATCTTCAACGTAAAGATATTTAAAAACAAGAAATAATATTTCATTGAGATTTCACTGACATGAAATTTGTGGGTTTGTTGGGTTAGAGAATAAAATGTAATAGAAGTTATAAATTTACCCGCAACTTTTTTTCCAACTTCCAGTTAATAAAAAATCACGAAGGCCTTCTTTGGCCTCTTGCATTTCTTTTTTTTTCTTATTTTTTTTTGATATGCTAGAACTCTAAACAGGGTAAAAAACAGTAAAATTAAATAAATATAAATAACCAAAATCAGGCCCATAGACAACGTGTCTCGGTGGAATTTAGAAAATGTTAATGGCAACATTGTGATCATATGATTGTTCATTGAAGTTGTACGTCTGATAGGCGTCGTCTTACTTCTTTAAGCCAGTTTTTGATTTTCTGGCTCATTATCGGTTGTTTTTTCGTTTTAGTGGTGAATTATTAACTATCAGCCATGGCGCTAAGCGATGCAGATGTTCAAAAGCAGGTTTGTAATAAAATTACTGTTACGCAGCGTTTGCCACACGACATGCATTTGTCAGGATGATTGATCCAGGCACCTCTTACGAGTTTACTTACAATCTCGTTTATTTAATGCTTACTATGTGGAATCTGAACGAATTGAGACTAATGATCGCTTTTCCTTATACAGATCAAGCATATGATGGCCTTCATCGAACAAGAGGCCAACGAAAAGGCCGAAGAAATCGATGCAAAGGCCGAGGAGGAGTTCAACATAGAGAAGGGTCGCCTGGTGCAGCAGCAGCGGCTCAAGATCATGGAATATTATGAGAAAAAGGAGAAACAAGTTGAACTCCAGAAAAAGATGTATGTCCTTATTAGGCTATTTCCTATGTTCTTATTAGACTTTGTATGCACTCATCTAATAAAATAGGCAACCTACTATGTCAACCGTAAAATTTGACCACATAAACTCAGTAATCAGTTACCTAATATTGATCACATGTCATTTGTAAAATGTACAGAAGTATTCAGAGAGGAAACCATCATCATTTCATTGCACATCAATTTGAATGGCTTTATAAGTGGTTTCTGAAATAAACTGATTTAATTTATAAAAAAAATCCAAATGAACTACTAGATTTAAATCTTAAAAATTAAATAATATATGAAATCATTTGATATACTTTTTGGTCACATGACTTTACTGAAGATTATGTATTACTCAACCAAGATGTTGAATGTTTAATTAATCAGCCATGACAAAAAAGTAAAATTAGATTTTCCCTATCCATTGATCATCTTCCATATTGTCAGTATGTATAAGAATGCATCTATTGCATATGAATGCATTTTTCAGTTTTCCTTATGGTACTTAACCTTTAATTTTTAGTATAATGACAATTACACTAAACATTAAAGGTTAAGTATACAAATAGAAAACAAATTGCCACAGATTGATCTAGCCTACAGTATTTCTTCAACCTATCATAGTCTACTGCTTGATATAGGTTTCTCTTATTGTGATATTATCCTGGCCCTCCGCTTTTCTCGTGCAGCCTCCACAAGTTGTCTATTTATTAATTTAAACATATCTACTGTAGGACAAATGCCTTTCCCAGTGACTTTAACCCTTTGACTGCCAGATATGCATTAAAGTGTCACAAAAAATAAATTTTTAATTGTGTCTGAAATGCTGGTGGTCAAAGAATTAATTATTATCAAAATACAACTGGCTGCCCCAGTTCATCATATTATATCCAGAGCAAACAATCCAGAAACAATTGCAAATCTACCAGCAAAAATTTCAAATTATTAATTTCAATAAAAAAGAGAATATGTGGATCACTTGGGGACCCAAGTCAACATATTAGACCTCCTAAGAGTTGAGTAGATTTGACAACAGGTCACCATTGACCACAGCAAAATAAATATTATTTTACTTACATATACATGTGGCATATACCACATATGCTCAACTCATAACATTGATAGATTGAGTTAAAATTGTGAGAAAAAGATCATAGCATTACTTTTTAGTAGGTATTGCTTATGTTCCAATCTTCTGATATGATGTTATCTTAAAAGATAACATGCATTGATTTTAATTTCATAAAATTTGAGACATTGTTACTAAAGAATATTGAACATCATTTTATTGTGTTTGTTAATAACTAGACTGAAGATTCTTCGTTTGAATTCAATAGAGACAACATTTCTAGACTAGTTAATAAAGAAAATTTAATTAAGAAAATAGGTTGGCCTTAAAATAAAGGATGTAATGTGTCAGGTAAACATGGTATAAAGTACAAAGTTTTTGATGAGATGACAAATGAACAACAATAGATAACAAGAATGGAGCATCCTGTGCCAGCCTAAAATAATTTGAGACCAGGGCACCAGAACTATAATGATAACTTCTAGTTAGCGGGTCACACCACCGCATAATATATGAGGATCACCCAAGTCATATAATGGCTGAGACTTAAGACATCGCCTATTACACCAAGGGTTCCAGGTTCAGTCAATTGTAATGCCTGGTACAAACATTAATGTTCATGAACATGTCTCTGTATTTATCTTGGTGTTTTCTTGTATTATATGTATTTTAAAAAAAGGTACATATATAAATTTGTGAGCTGTTGGTTAGCTTCCATGGTACAAGCTTGTCTGTGAGCAATATGCTGTAACACACAGGCTTAAATATAATTGTAAGAAAAGCAAAGTCGTGGTGTTCGCGGAACGCGGCGTTACCAGTAGACATGTCCCTCCGATTCGGCTGAATGGTGAGCAGTTACGCGTGGTACCTTCTTAAATACTGGGTCACGTGCTTCGCTGACTTGAAGACGACGCGGACATGGAAAGAGAGCGCGCGTTGTCAGTACGGGGTAATATGCTGGCCCGCAGGTTTACGCATTGTACGTGTGACGTGAAAGTGACACTATTTAAGTCCTATTGTCAATCTTTTTACACAAGCGGCCTGTGGGTTCGCTACACCCAAAAGACATACAGCGCTTTGAAGGTTTTGTACAACAACATGTACCGGGTGCTGGTGGGACTGCCAAGAAATTGCATTGCATGCAGTATTAAGGAAAAAAATTACCTCAATAAAAAACAGAATGCTTGGCAGTCCCAACAGTATTCTAAGGGTGTTAACCGGAAGGTGGGATAGTGAGCTGAGGCGACACTGGATCATGGCCCTAACAAACCCCCACGCAGAACAAGTATTTTATGTTAATTAAAACTTTAAAAAATATATATATTAAATTGGACTAACAGTAGAGCTAAGAAAAATATTGTTACTAATAAATAATGGATCAAGGATATCTGAAATAAATAAATAAATAAAATAAGTAAGAAGCCTTAGTCTTATGTGTATTTAATTAAAGAATAATAGTTTTTGAAATCATGATCATACTATAATGTATACTGGTGGGAACATGCCTTCCCACACAGCATGGCTATGTTTTTTTGTTTTTTTTCTCACCTGATGGTAAGTGGTACGCCGAACAGAGCGGCATTGAAGGAGACGAACAACTGATAAACAGTTATTATTATCCGTCAATGCCGCACTGCGCCCGACACCAGAGACAACAGGTGTTAAGTCTCTTACACCCGGTAATTTTACTAGCTACAGTGCCCTCATACCGAAACACAAAAGTGCGTAACATTCCTATTTCACGAGACGATGTCTGGCACTGCGGTGGTACATACCTAGACGACTCACCTAGTAAACTTACGATTTGTTGAAATTGTTTAATGATGTATATTTTTTTATAGTCAATCATCGAACATGCTGAACCAAGCTCGTCTAAAGGTGCTCAAAGTGCGTGAAGACCACGTGCGCAATGTACTGGACGAGGCCCGCAAGCGCCTGGCTGAGGTGCCTAGCAACACCAAGCTCTACTCAGAACTGTTGGTCACACTCATTGTGCAAGCTCTCTTCCAGGTAAACCAATATTTATTTATTTGGGTCAAGCATAAACGCCATCATAAATCATAAAAAATCTTAACCTGTTGAACACCGGAAATCCAGACACAATAGAAAATCTATGTTGTCTATCGCCTTAAGGCGTCATTTTCGGTCAAAGGGTTAAACACACTTTCATTCATATTAATTATATGCAATCTGTCAACTTTTATGTTTTTTAAAGTACAATCAGGTCGTCTTCAATGTTAAACACTTGTCACTATAATGTTAAATATTGACTTCAAATCTTTGCACAATAATTTTTGGGGACCCCCCATTTGCCACCAGATATCCCGGTACTCAGCTTTACTCATTCAGCGTCTACCTGCCCTTTTCGCAAGTCCCTATGTAACCAGTTCACTGCTACTTTTACTGAACTGGCTGGCTATGTAGTTAACTTTAGTTCTCTCATGAATAACATCTCTCATCGCATTTCCGATTTTTTCCTGAAGGAAAGTTTTTCAGTTTAACTCACTCCTTTGCCTGTCAATCTTAGATGAACAATAAACTAACTAGAGGCACACTCTCGAATAAATATCAACCAAAAAATGTCCAAGCCGCTTGATACATACATTGCTACATGTTATATTTATGACATAAAATTATTCATTAAAATTTTAACCTTAAGGTGTCATTTAAAGGGTACAAAATCAAAAGCACGAGTATACTCCAATGTCACTATGACATGTAGCGAGCGACGTAATAATGAATGAAACTTTTGCTGAACTGACGGATGGGCATAATTGTGCCGCGGACACTTTTTGAGTGATATTGTGCATTGTGATTGTGCGTTAGTTTATTGTTTATCTAAGCTGTCACGTGACTTTTTGAGTTGATAACATTCAATAGATCATGCGATTTCAAATATGGAACTAAACTTTTTCCCAGCTTGTGGAACCCACAGTCACCCTTCGCGTCCGCCAGGCAGACAAGAGCCTGGTAGAATCTCTCTGGGCAAGGCCCAGCAGGACTACAAGGCCAAGATCAAGAAGGACGTTGCCCTCAAGGTGGATAACGAGAACTTCCTGCCGGCGGAGACGTGCGGTGGAGTTGAGCTCATTGCGGCTAAGGGCCGCATTAAGGTAAACTTTATATAAATTTTGGCAGTGGCGTGCACAGAATTATGAGTGGGGTATGCCCGCCACCCGCTTTGGGTGACACTAATCGCAAACAAAATAAATAATCTATATTTTTGTAAAATTGAGTACTGTTGGCGACAGTAGATCGCCTATGGTCAAATCTGTAGTGAAAAATGGGCGAATAAGTGGGTTGTCCGGATGCACAGGGTATGCACTGCTTATTTGCATATATGGAGTGCACGCCACTGAATTTTGCCATGGAATGTAAAGGACATTGCGTTGCTTACTGGCCACCCGCCAACTTTGGAATGGCCCAGATAAATGTTCGATAAAAGTACTAACTTCTGACAAGACCACAAGTAATCGAAAAGACTGATGAAGTGACGTCATTATAATTGAGGGACACGGTCAAATATAAAAGCAACTAATTTTCAAATTTTATGGCACTTATTGTTTACTACTAAATTTTCATAGATGTTTATTTCGATACAACTAATACACTATTAAAAATTGATGCAATGCAAAAGCTTTATGCCTAAATAATGCAGTATGAAGCTGCTGTGGATATAACGGAGGTTTTTTAAATTGTCTCCATAATACATCAATCATTAAATTTAAATTACGGTATTATATGGAGCTTGATGTTTAAAGTAAGTGCCTATTTATTTAGTGTTTATCCGGCCACATGTAATCGTACCAAGTTCCCCAAAAAGTGGGCCTTGTCTAGAAGTACAATTAATGGCTTATCATCATCATCAGCTCATATACTTCGCCACGGAGGGGGGGGATTTTAACCGGCACCCTCCACATTGGCTTATATTTTCAGTTATTGTAAGTTGAACTTATATCTAAACTATCATTTTTAAGTGTACACTGGCATTTTGCAGATCTGCAACACCCTGGAGTCGCGTCTGGAGCTGATCGCGCAGCAACTGCTGCCCGAGATCCGTACCGCCCTCTTCGGACGCAACCCCAACCGTAAATTCACCGACTAAACATTGTCGTTCATACACTTGTTACATCCAACAAATATATAAAGAAAAAATTCGTAACTTGTAGAACTATAATATTATAATAAGTGTTTTCCTTTGCCTAATTAATTATATTGAATAATGCGTACAATTTTATCGCTGTTTAGATGTATAATGAATAAGTCGCCAGAAAATAAACATGTGTGTGATCATGTGAGTTACTGATAACTGGCATGTTGGTTTTTAACTCTAACTGTACTAGTTTCGCCGGCTAATACTATTTCGACTATTATTCAGTGTGAAGTATTTTATTGTTACAATTCATTCATAGCACGTTCTATGTATTTTAGTGGATGTAGTTTATAGGGTTTCGGAAACGATTTAATTAAGGCAATGTTACCATTTTACTAGGTAATGCAAATAGTTATTGGACATTCGGCAATTTGAACAGGTTATGTCACCGCACTTGTCTGTCGAATAGTATTAACCTTACAGTAGATCGATTCTATACATGTATGTGAAAATGTTGTATCTCTGTATACCCAATACTATATGGTTGTTTGATTGGTCGCTTCTTACCCGCTGAACTGGAATAATTGAAGGTTGTAAGGTTGGACCGTCACAGCAGCATCCCATGCTGTAATCACCTAAATCGATGTAAAGATTTGGCTGGTGGCAGTGTGGTGTGACGGTATACCCTTACAATGTGCAATACATTCCTGCCTTGTGTGCAACCCAGTCCTGGCAATGTAACATTTTGGCTTGCTTTCGGCAGTTATAACAGAGCACCATAGCTCTTCCATAGGGTATATATATTCCCATATGGCACTGTTAAAATTCTTATGTAAATATATAGATGTGTTAAAAAGGTGTTTTATTTGATATTGAACCTTCTCTTCTACCCAAAAAATATCGCAACCGAGGTTATGCTAACCAAACCTATCAGTTCATAAATTATTTTAAGAAGTCTTGTGGGGATTGGAAATATAACACAGTATTGTTCAAATCAACTTTAATGCGCTTTAATGTTCAGTAAACTTCAAATATTCGGTATATAAATATTAATATATTCTTGGACGTTCAACAATAAATAAACTTTTTAAAAAGTAACCAATCACTTGTTATATAAATATAAACATTTCATCAATGGATTACATTTTAATTAAAACCATAAAACAATACTTACCGCATGTTGCGAAATTACTTGACTCCAATCCTAAACAATTGGTGTTTTTATTCTTGAAAAAAAAAATGATTATCCCCTACCTTGTAACGGAAACCTTTAATTGAACATTGAATTTTTAATAGTGTTTAAATTAAAGATCTAAAATCTTTTGTTACCATTATTATTATTATTTACCCATTTGATACCAATACCAGTAGGATTGGCCTACGATGGCGATCGAGGTAAGAGCCCACCGATCGCCACCCCCAGCTAAATAGGCCACTCCTCCTGTTAAAACATTATCTAAAACCTTGCAAATAAATTTTGTAGGTCGATGGTTAGTGTTTTAAGTAGTTAAAAAGTATTATCGTTTTTTTATTACAACTCGTTATTTGTAACAACTTTTTATTTATTTGTAAGTCTCATGTGACAAAAGAATAATGTTTTTAAGTGCCTGTTTTTCACAATAATTTGCCTTTATAGTTTTGACACGTTAAGTCTTTAATCTATAGGTATTTAATGGGGCTACAGATATCAGGCCCTTAATTTAATGACGCCTGTTATGGCAATAGACCGTATTAATGGGGTGTCTTTGTATTGCGATACACGATATGTGTATATATAGGTACCTATTGAGGTTTTTTAGTATGCAACGACATGATATACGTACCTACTTACCACGTTCTTTATACAGACCAATTAAAAGTAAGACCCTCAACTTATACCTAAACGAGTAACCCGAAAGATTGGGACAACGGTCACTTAATTGTGACATGTGGTCACGGTCATTGTACTCGGTAATTTTACTGACTGTTCCAAAACCAGCCTTGAGCTACCTTTGTAATATCATTCCTCATGTAGGTATTAATCAATAACCAATTCAGGATATTTACATATCTACCTATTTGTAAATCTATCTATTTATGCCACTCTAGCATAGCTTGGTATTGCAGCATTTCCAAATATAATGAAAACTAAATTTATTGGACAATTATTTGTATGCAGCTTACACACAAAGAATAGACCTACAAGTCTCCCTACTCCTTTTTACGTGGGTGCCATAAGAGGCAGCTTAGGATTAAATCATTCAGCAGGGCACCACCTCTTTTTCTAAAATCTAACCTTTACCTTAAGTTACCGCAATTATCAACCCCTTGCCAAGCTTGGCACAATCCTTCACTAGTCTGGAAAAGGCCCTATGCCTAGCGGTGGACTGTGAGACCAACTCACTGTACACCGAAATATCAGGATACATTTTTATCCGAATACCTTAGCCTTATCCATAAGCTTTTACGATTAATCATTTTGTTTCTAGCTTTGGGAGTTTCCTAATTCATCCGAGAAGTTTAATAAACTCTCCTTTAATATGAATTGTAGAATGACTTTGAGTCAAGATATCCTTGAGTTTATATGTAGCGTCGGCTGTTTGGTTTTGGTGGTTTATTAGCCCTCTGAAAGTCGGATCATGAAAAATATTCATCAAAAAAGAAACTTTATAATCATAGAAATATTATAAAGTCATAAGTATTTTTACCCAAATTGATGGTTTTTATTTATGTGTTGATCACCAGGCCAGTACGTACTCAGCCTCATGGTATTCCAGCCTTGTTTATGGCAGAAAATGTTGAACTATGTTCGATTTTAAACAACCAGATGTGAGACATCAGGCGTGTACGCGGGTAGGTATCTCGGCACACGCGGCTCGTCGCGTCTCCTCGCGCCGCGGTCCACAGCCAAGCTGATGCTGCCGGCTTCTTTCACTCCGTTTGACTTGATGCGACGCTGGGACGGCATGATCGCCGCACGCAGGGACTTGCGTTTCTGCAATATTATTAAATTTAGCGTCATGCGTATTATTATAATGTCCTTAAATGTCTCTTATCCAAAAAATCATGGACATCGTACGGCATCTAAAAAAACATTTTATAGTCTGTTTTTAATAAATAAGCGGCCTTGAGGTTAGCAGTAACTACTGCTCATAGTAAAGTGTAGAAGGCCGTTGTATCCGACACAATGTTTATGATTTCTTCAGAATAAGATAATGCGTTAAAAGACAGAAGAGCAAAAGAGCTTCAAGATTAACCCTTTGACCGCCAATGACGCTTTAAGCCGCCTGACACTATGGATTTTCTATTGTGTCTGGATTCCCGGCATTCGAAGGGTTAATCTGACATCACAGTATTCGGAAGAGAAGATAAGACATGCCTCCATTCAATATTTAATCTTTAGCTAATTGCTACAGGGACGAAGTCAAGAAGGTACTCGCAGATAACATACAGTTCTAGGATTAAATTCACTTGATTTTGGAATCAATTGTATAGTTGTTTGAAAAGATAGGTAATCACTATTCATGATATAGGAAACTACCTATTCATAACCATAAATTCGGATTCCATTACTAATGAAACAAGTTAAATAGGTTATTTTAATAATAGTTCTATTTGTTATGTGGTGGATGTCATACTAAACAAGCTTGGAGCAGTGAAGGAAACTACAGTGCGACAGATGTAAATCTACTTACGACACCAATTCTATCACATCCAGTTGATGGTCCTCATAAAGCAGCGGGTACAACTTATGAGGCAATAATAATTAAAAATGTAATGAACGCGTGTTTTTATTTTGATTAAATAATAAAATATTGGTCGTTAACAGTGTTAAGTCGTCGTCGTTCCTTATATTTTGCTCTCAAATTGCTGTTTGATGAGGTAAGTGTCCAGAATTGCTTCTGTTTTAGCCTTGTTTACCTCAACGGCGCCTCTCCAGCGGTCTGCGGCGTGTCTGGCAATTTCCAATCTCTTCTGCTTTTTGATTTGGTGTCTCTTGTAGACCACCTCTATGACTATGAGAACAATGCCCCCAATGATGCCTGCCAGCACAAGTATGAACACGCCGGCCATGTTTTTAAGTCCTAAAGTGTTCGGTGTTTTCTCGTTCTCCTCGCAATTCAACATGTTGTTTCTCAATATCCATTCGTTGTCTAGGGATTCCATAATTCCACCTGGGTATGAGATAAATGTGATTAATGATTAATTACTGAAAAAGACTGTAGATACTTATATTAATATTTACATTAGGTACTTAACCCGAATAAATACCTCGAATGTATTTGTCATGTTTAAGTAAACATGACAAATACATTCGAGAGAGTTTGGTAGTTACAGAAATAAATAGTCACAAAGCATTCTTCTTAGGTACTTATGTAACTTTTGTTGTTCAGCTTGTGTTTTGTTTTTATTTTCAAACGATATCCTCTGTTCTGATCTCAAAGAAATTAGAAACCTCCGATGTTTTGTTATTAAAAAATTAGGAAAAAATTTAAGGTGCCCAAGCCTATACTTGTCGGGACTTTAGCCCACTAACTTTTACAGTACATCTTGCCTAACACCGTAGCAAGATCTGGCCAGTAAACAGAATAGCTGGTATGGTAACCGCCCGGAACACATCGACAGACGTTGGAAGAGGCCCAGTTCAGAAGTGGGTTATAAGTTTGGCTTCAATGACGATGACGATGAAATACCTATGAAGTTATATTTTGGTACTTACTTTCATGGAAGTCTAATATAGCCAGAGTGACCAAGTCCGCCCATGGTGATCCTTTTTGCAAGCCAACACCATAACCGGACCGACCAAATAATTCCCCAGCCGTCACGAGCTCGCAATCCTGCGCTGCTTCGAACTCCAGTCGCGATGAATCCCAAATAAACGCCATTAATTTGCTGAAAATTTAAAAAAATGCTTATATTTTAGTAGAATAGATGTCTTAAGTTTCTGGATGCCTTGCAAGTGGCAGTTCTTTTTGAAGAATTCCTATATGGATATTATGATGCTATATGTTTTGATTACGGCGGATTTGAATATTGACACCACCCATAGCAGGTCTCTCATTTACCTAATCCAACCTTTCATAGTTCTTACTACCTTCTAATGCACTTGCAAGAGTGAAGGTTATGGAAAAATCCTCCCTATCGTGCAGGAAGCCTTAAGCCATGCATTTGACTATCACAAAATAAATTATTTAATAATAGGTACAAAAGGAGTCGGGAGTGGATATTTGGCGCAAAATGGAGAAGACCTATATCCAGCAGTGAACTGCAATAGGTTGAAGAGAGAGAGAGAGAGAGAGAGATAAGACAGATTTCATTCATAAAAAACTTTTTTTCCCTTGGTTCTTATGATCTACCTATGTTGTTGTTGTGTGTTCTATGTATGAAAGAAAGTACTTATAATCATCATCATCATTATCATCAGCTTAATGCGGCCCACTGCAGGTTAGAGGTCTTACCGCACAGCATAGCCATTGGAGATTGGGCCGCACGTAACCCACCTCGCCGGCCCAATGCGCACTGGTGGGTAACCTAACCTATAGCGAAATGATGAAATCCCAAAAAATTAAAAGGTGCATAACAAACCTCAATTGATTGATTGGTACAAAAATATGCTCACCCATTCTTAACATCCTGAATAGCTTGTTCTGCGTTGTCGTAGTTGTTTGCCTCCATGGTCCGGTACATGTTTGACAGTTCCACCTGCCTTCTAAAGTACATGTCAACTGCAGATCCTTTCACTGTCGCACATGTTAAGTTCTCCATCGTGTTTCTTAGCTGCAATTGTTTTTTTAAATTCAAGAGCTATTGGTCATTTTAATTTCAATTCAGGGAAAATAGTAATAGTTACAAAGGAATTCTATAATATTCTGTATGACATCCTCTGTCCCACATTTTCCCGTTACGTGGACTCGGATATTATGTATAACACACCATTAACTTCGCCTTTATCCCGCTATTATGAAAGGCCTTCTATCTACACGACATGGTAGGAACATGCTCAACATATATAATGCTAAGTATGTTTGTGTTGTTGTATGGTATGAATACCATACCACCCGAGACTGATCTATGTTTTATCATAGTTCGTATATATGTGCACATAGATTTCCCAATACAGGAGATGGGGCAAGCCGCGTTTAAAGTGCGACAACTGTAAGCTCAACGAGCATACACTGGCTACCAGTTTACGCTCTGTGAGACGAGTCAAGATGCACGAATATTAGAAGAAATACCGTTTTTTTTCCAAAATGTCATCCTGTGCAATTGTAACATACCATCATCGCAATGAATCAGTAAATTTACCAAGAAATATAATAACTTTTCACAGGTAAGAGCCGAAAAGAAATTGCGACACCGGGACTGCCTATAAACTTGGCGGCTTGTCCAGTCTAATGTATATTCTGATGTCTGTGTATGTGCATCTTGTCATTTATATTATTGAGACTCACCCTAGCATCGTTTATTCCCGTAAGCTTAGTCTTTGGCCTTTCAAGCACGAGGAAGGCGGCCAAGTTGGCAGTGTAAGATGCTACGATGATCATAGCAAAACCAGCCCACACCATACCCAGAACTCGAGCCGAAAAACTACGCGGAGTACCTGAAAGTTGACACACTGATTACCCCTGTTAAAGTTGCAAAGTCCAATAAAGACTTCCTATATAATATCAATAATAACAGAGCTAAAAGAAAAAAGGCAATATGCTTACAAAGACTCGTAAATCTTTAAAAGATACTTTTCGTCAAGATCTCAATACGTCCTCATATTGTTAAGTTCTTATCGTATGTTGATAATAAATACGAGTATGTTATAAATTAAAACAAAATATTAGCTAGTGTTCATTTCATTTAGAAAAAACATTGATGCTTTGTTCACTGCACTAAGTACTTATTGGTAATTTCACCATGTCCTGCCCTCCTAAATATGTTGCTTCAGTACCTAGCCTACCCTTACCTAAGATGATGAAATTATATTTTTCAAATAGATAAGTGAATCAAAAGCAAGTCAGTTACCTTCACCAATACCGCTGTTGAGCAAAACACCCCATGCAAACCAAATAGCGCTGGATAGATTGAGGGCATCTTCCTCAGTTCCATCGATATTTGCAAGCTTGAACCTTCCAAACGGAGAAAATCTGTCGAGTAGGTACAGGACCAGGGCAACTACGTGTACTGACACCATCACCAGAATCCACAAAGTGTTTGAAAACGGTTGTAAGAAAGACACCAGTGTTGACGATCTAGAAGGCTGAAAAGATTTTATTATTTTGTAGCTTTGATACCACCTAGATGCACAATCACGAAGAAATATTAACCATAAAATGTCCGAGCCGTTTGCCACATACGTTAACTTCTATAAAACTTTGACTTTGATAAAAATATTCATTAAATCTTTGACCTTAACGCGTCATTAAAAGGGTACAAAATCAAAAGCACGAACGTACTACTATGTCACTATGACACGTAACGAGCGACGTGATTATTAGGTAATTAATATTTTACCCAACTGACGGATGAGCAGAATTTTTCTGAGGACACTTTTTGAGTGAGATGGTACATTTTATTGTACAGTTAGTTTATTGTTTATCTCTGTTTTGTAGTCATTACATATAAAGTTAGGTACATCATCAATTTGGCTATAATGTGTCCTTGCCTACGTGCGTAGCGTGTAACGTGTTATTGTTAGCGTAACTCATAGGTATCATTCTTATGAAACTAAATTAACCTAGATTGTTTATTTCCTGTAACAGATTTGCTTTATCGTACCTTTTTCTCCAATATCGTTATGCCCTGATACTTGAACGGCTTACTGAACTCTATGAACTCCGCCCGCTCAGGGTTGATCGTCAATGGTGCTACTATCATGTCCGCACGTTCGTATACGAGTTCACCTGAAAACCAGAACCTCCGTAAACTTTTTGTCTTATTTTTATCAAAACTCTGGGGGGAGTTATAGACAAAAATAAGACAAAAAGTTGCTTTTATTTGAAAATAATTCGAATGAGAAATATTAGATTGACCCATCAACACCTAATAGGCAGTTATAAAAACTCATCATCATCAGCTCTTAAACGTCTCCACCGAGTGGCACTAGCCTACCCGTAAAGGGTGATTAGGCCTTAGCCATTCACGCGAGCCCAGTGCGACTCAACGCACAACCCTTGAATCTATTCGTAGGCGTGCGCATGTTTCCTCACGATGTTTCCTCATCGTTAGAGCGTCGGATAAACGTACATATAATATCGGAAATACATTGGTACTTATGTGGCGGAATTTGAACCTGCACCCTCCACATCGGAAGTCCTCATCAATGAGCCACCGATAGGGTTTCTCATTTCTCGACCTTTTTTATTTCTCGGAGCACGAGAATTCTCGACCACTATTTCCCGGGAATTCTCGGGTTGTCGAGAAATATTGAAAAGCTCAAAACATATTTGATTAAACAAAAAAACTATACTTTTTATGCAATATTCAACATTAATCAATGACCAACGTTTATTTTTAGTTTCATGTGAGTTTAATTTAACTATAGAAAACTTTAATTAAGCGAAAAAACTCTAGCGAGATCTTCTTATCATTATTTCTAGTTTCTACAAACAAATATACTAAATAGTCTTTTTCTTTGAAAAAAAAAAAACCAATAAAATATCTTCTAAAATCAATGTCATCATGTCACTACAATGAAACTTAGTACCTTACATACTAAATAATTTATTTTAGTCTCAGTCTGTACTACAAACTTTTCAATTACGTAGCATAAAACGACAGTTTAATTCCTTATAAAAAATAACCATCAGACTAGCTTAATAATTACGAGTAACAGTAAGGTACATGTTCCTTAGTTTAGTCTTTGTATCAACTTTTTTAAATTTTGTATCAACACAAAATTTTTAGTTACTGTTTTATGTTCTTACTTTTTTTAAATTTCTCTTTTTAATTGTTTTGTTGTATTGTCCTTATTATGTCATTGTACAATGTGGTAAATAAATGTCTTTTCTTTCTTTCTTTCAACTTTTCAATGTTTGTTATAAGTAAATGGAGTCTTTTCTTTACGTAAGTTAACATAAAAATCTAATAAATCATTAAAAATCTTAAGACTAATTACAATCAATTTAAAGCGGAAACTGCTTCAAAAGCTAACCCACGATGTCACGTTATCATTAAGAAAATAAGCCTTTAAAAATACAAGGGCATTATAGCATCATCTGACAATCGGTTTCGTATTTTGTCACAAAGTTTCCAGACAAGGGAAAACACGTTCGTTTTCTATTATGTACTCTAGTATAACGTATTAGAAACGTTTTTCAGAAACGTAATTAGTTGGGTCTTCCTGAGAGGAACTCAAATCTTAATAATTACAACGACCGTGTGAAATATCAAATTTCGGTGCCCTCCTCTAATAGGACAAATTATTTCATTTAATTTCGCACGACGCGTGGCAGAGCCGCAACGAGAACGCAAGCGCGTTATCAAGTTTTTAATTTTTTGACTGAATTTCTCGATTTCTCGACCACTTTTTTCTCGTCTCGAGTAAGGCAAAATTTCCCGGGAATTCTCGGTTCGAGAATTCTCGAAGAGAAACCCTAGCCACCGACGACGTTATACAATCTATAGTAGGTATAGAAATAAGTAGTAGCTGAATGATTGAAATGGATAGATACGTAACTGAAGCTACTTTTTAGGCCCTTTTGGACTGAACTATACAGGAGTAAGTTTAGAAGTAGTAGAATTTGCTTAACTTGAAATTTTGCACAGGTGTTTCTAAGTAGGGAGCACTAAGGAACGTTTATATTTTTTTTTAGGTCAAAGACACTTGACACTTACCAATCAAACCGGTCCACTCCTTCTTAGCACCGGGCATGCTCAGGTTCTTTATTATATAATTACCAAACTGGCCATCCGGAGACAGAGCTAGTGAATACGTGAAGTTGATCACCTTAGACAGGTGTCCTAGTAAGTCCATGCAAAACCCTTTGCAACAATACATTTGACCTGCGTAAAAAAAAATATAGTTCCATTTATTACGACCACCAATAGTTTATATTATTTATTTAGGTGTTTACGAAAATTATTTTAAAATAAAGATGCTCTACTACGTGGTTTTCTGTGGGCATTTCGTAATCTGAGAAAACGGTCTCCCTTTAACCATTAATCATCAAGACGTACTGCAAAATTTCATCCGTTTGTGGTTGACGTCCCCCGTATTCGGACCAAACGTTTCGCGTCTACTTTCATTTCACATACTGCAAATAAATAGAATGATCTGTCTGCGTCTGTATTCCGGCCACATTATTGAGCTGTGGCATTGAAAAACGAGTGAATAGGCCTTTTCTGGGCAAGCTCGCACTTTCTTAGATCTTGTCTTCCACCAGAATAGTCTGTGCTTTGCTCACTATAATAAAATATATAAAAAAAACTCTTTTAAAGATGAATGTACTCGTTCCAACGGCGGATCCAGGGGGAGTCATGGGGGTCATGACCCCCATTCCCCCCGGGCTATTTTTAAGTACTATACTAACGTACACTAACAAAATACCTTATAAGTTCTTAACTTGACTACTACTATGTGATCCCCTCCTGGCGCCTATACTGGATCCGACCTTGACTTGTTCAATATATACCATGGTATGGTATTATCTTAAACGGTATTTTCGCTAGCCTATGTAGTGTAGACCTACGTAAATTGGCATGTTATAGTTCATCCATTGGTATCGCTGACTGTACTCGTTTAATGTATAGGTACGCTACTAACCAGTATCTTCGCTGGCGTTGTAATGAGGACAGGGCTGTTCATCTGGTGCACATTCACTATTGTCATCTATTCGACGGGCGTACACAAATGGTTTCTCTTCGATAGTAAGAACCTGGAAAATGCAATAACGTTTTTAATTAAACTATCATTAATGAAAACTGTTTTGTGTTCTAAAAATATTTATTGGATCAAGGCTGAATAGATACTCGTAGTTCACAGCGGGCCATACGGGAAGTACCGAGATCTGTTTTAATCCTAATCAAGGTACTGCCTCCTGAATAATTTATATTCAAGCTGCAAGAGGCTCTCGGCAACGGGTTTAAAGATTTCAACTTGAAAACGTGTTGGCATCACGTAGATAGATATTAGTTACCTTCAAATGCGTAGGAATCATAAATCCCTCGGGTTTAGATGGACTTCTTCCCATCCAAATGATTTCGTGTTCCATTAACTCCAAGCGCATTTTTTGCGTTTCCTGTAATAAGACGTATTTAATTCGCATATAATATAATCCGTATTTAAGTTAAAAAGCAAAATATCCACGGCTGTCTTAAAAATTGTAATTTTAAAAAATACAAACTATAGATGTTTAAAAAAATCCAGACGAATACATTCAGACATGATCATGCATACTAAATTAAGAAAAGTGTTGCACGAGGATCGAACCCAGAACGTAGCAGTTGGCTTCTTAACTATTTGTAATCCACAGTATCCTAGTAAATAATTGTGACAAGCACCACCTTGCATCATCGATAGATATCCTCAATTACACCTACAATCAAGTGAAAGTCAACACTAACAGTTACCTTCGAGTAAAAGTACTTTCCAACGGCCACATGCTCCCCTTGGGCTCTCACATTCACCATGTCGTATTCCGCATGGACTCTATCACCGTGATCGTCGAAGGCCACGTATCCTGTTGCGCCGTTCTCCAACTTCTGCTTCCTGATGAAGTCGAAGAGGTGGTGGCCCGTCATCCAGATGGAGCCGGAGTTGTCGCAGTCGGACGGCGGCGCGTTGATCTCCTCGGTTGTGTTCATGTCGCGAATGGCTGAGGCTAGGACGTATCTGAAAATGTATTTTATGTAGGAGTTAACCATATTTTAGGGGCGACATAGATTCCTTAATTTTTCTCGCCCCGCAGTAGTATTTATGAGAAGTAGTTCGTTAATCCATGGGAACCAGCTACAATCTTAGGTTGATAGTCGTAAATTTACACCCACCAATCTGAATTTTGCCTGGAAATGTTGGGTTAGGGCCCAATCTCTTCATAGCTAAACTGTGCGGGAAGGCCTGTGCACTGTAGTGGGCTATTGCCCATTATAGGCCAATGATGATGAAGGTAAACATACTGGAAATCAAGATAGAGGTTCTGCCTCACATCATTAAGAGCACATTTGAATAAACTCTGGGACGTCTTTAGGTTCCTTGCGTAATTTGTTTAAGACCAGCTAACCATTTGACCTAAAAGTAAATAGAATTAAAATGTTAACTTACATAGAATCCTGAATGTGTGCGTGCTCATTGGTTGCGTTAACAAGCCTCAAGCCCAAAAGACCTTCGGGAGCGTTGGCTGCGTCTAACGCCTGCTCGGTCACCATCCACACGTAGCCTGTGGTCGTCATGTTCAGGAATGTCGCATCGCGGAATATTATCTCAGCATCTGTTTTACTGTTGGAAAGGTATTTTTACATTTTACAAAGTTTCACTTCGTCTTATTTATTATACATTGCTGGCTAAGTTTGGGTTAAGTGAGAACTTTCATGATTTATAAATACCAATTTATTTTGTTTACCTGGCATACATGAGAAAAACTCTAGCTTGTGCGCTTTTCACTTCAATGAGCTTGTCACTGAAAGAATCCAGGCCTGGTTCGAACTCGATCACTTGTTCCACAACCACTTTACGGTCTACATCGTCGTCGACATTTTGCGACGTGGTTTGGAATCTGAAACATGTATTTTTACGTCTTATAATCTTGTTAGGATGCAAAATATATATATTGTCTTATTTAAAAATTATAATTGTGAATTAAATGTTAATCGCTATTCAAGGAAAGTATATACATATTGACTGTTCGCAAATGTAATGAGTTCTACGATTTCTGCAGCATATAAAAACATCGTTTAGCGTAGGTCATTAAATGTGTAAGAACTTTTAATTGGCTACATGTTCCTATGTTTTTATCTATGTTTTTCATTGTTCCTTTGAAATAAATAAACGTCTTTACCTTCCTAATATTGCTCTGCCATCAGTGTCGGAGCTATGTATAATAATGACTTTCATATAATTGAAGTGTTTCAGTACGTCGACCCACACGTCCGCTTGATGCGAGTATGGCGGTACGGTTCTTATGAAAGACACGTGAATGTTCTTGTCAGAGAAAGCAGAATCTCTTGAGGATATCCCAATGACCGGTATGTGGTAGAATCCGCTCGTGTAAGACACAGCAGCTGGCGACAAGTCACCGGTCAACGGGTGAGATACTACCACTGCGTACACCTGTAATTCATAGTTATCATCATAATCTCGATTTCTGCTTATAAAACCTAGAAAAATAGTGTTTTCTAGGTACGCCACAATTTTGAACAGCTCAGAATGATAAATAAATGATTTCTGAGCAGTTTTAAAAGTTTCTAGAAAGTACTTAATCTATTGTTGGATAATTATTAATATTTTTTGGCAAGCAGCCCACTGAAAAACACATACCTTCCGAAACAGCATTGCTATGGTGAAATCGGGCCCCACTATTTCATTATTATGTAAAGTACATAATAAGTCATCTATTTGAATTTGTAAATATGATCTATATATATATCTGTGTTACTTTGACGACCCATTTGGTGTTGCAGTTGAGACGTCGGCCGCAACTCCAATGGTTCCGGGTTCGATCCCCGGGCAGTACAAACATTTATGTGCATGAACATGTCTGTTTGTGATGGTCTTGGTGTTTTCTATGTAAAATATGTATGTATTTACAAAATTATGTTTATCCGTTGTTTAGTACCTACCCATAATACAGGCTTCACGCTTAACCTGGGGCTAGATGGCGCTTTGTGAATGTCAGTAGATATTTATTTACTTACTCTATGAGCTATGAGGTCCTTACACACGTTCAAAGCTGTCTTTATCGGATTCGGATCCATCAATATGGAGTAGTCATGATAGGTCACCCCTCGAGGCACATACTGATCCTTGAAGTTAAGATTCTGCAAGTAACATAAACAGAATACATTATATTACAACTATTATATTTTAATAATATTCAATAAGTACCTTATATTCTTTATTTAAGACATTAGTTACAATTATTTCGGGATAAAAACTTATTCCGTAAAATTAAGCAGGTTCATCTTTTTAACTATGTAGTAAAATATGAATGAATTCGTTATTTTAAATTCAACAGGTTCTTTGTACCCTTATGTAAAATTTCAGATTAAAGCTCTCCCAATTACCGATATAGTATCCTTGAAGAATGCTACAGATTCGTTGCTTGACAGCACCCCTCCAACGTTGTAGTAAGTGGGGTTGGTGTACCGTCCTCTTCGGTCAGGGTCTGCCGCGCACACCAGCTCACCACACAACGCTAGAGCCGCGAGAACCGCTATGGTGCTCGGTGCTGCCATCTTAGTTAAACAAAAACCAGTCAATATCAATTTGCACAAGGTTTCCTATATAATCTGGTTGTGGGAAGATTGGACCATAGTGCACTACAGGTCTCAATGCTGGTCAGTGGGTGTTAATAATTTGGTAATCATTTAAGATGGGTCTTAAGGCTATCTTAAACCTAATCATTCAAGTTAATATATAGGTCAACTATCAGATGATACTGACTCCGTGGTCTAGTAGTCTGAACCTTGAGTTTATACTAGTCTTTAGTTCGCTGCATGATTCGGGGTTTGAATGCGAGACCGCATAAAGTCACTTTTTTCTCAATTTTGATATGACAATGCAGGCTGAATCTGATTGTTTGAAAAGTGAGATAATTCCGTGCTTTGTTAGGTCACTTTCGGTCCCTATTAGTATGGTAGCTTTCATATAAACTATACTCGTACAAATACTGTTTAGCATCCACCACAGACATCCGAATATACAATGAGACTGGACAAGCCGCCAAGTTTATAGGCAGTCCTAGTGTCGCAATTTCTTTTCGGTTCTTACCTGTCAAAAGTTATTATATTTCTTGGTAAATTTACTGATTCATTGCAATGATGGCATGTTACAATTGCACAGGATGGCATTTTGGGAAAAAACGGTAATTTCTTCTAATATTCGTGTCTTGACTCGTCTCACAGAGCGTAAACTGGCAGCCAGTGTATGCTCGTTGAGCTTACATTTGTCGCACTTAAAAACGCGGCTTGCTCATCTCCTGTATTGGAAATCTGTGGCATCCACCAATCCGCATTAGGCCCCATGCGGAATTCATGTTGGTAACAGCACACAGCGTCACAGCCGAATCTCTTTATAGCTATGCTGTGTGAGAAGGCCTAGTCCCCGAAGTGGTATGTAATAGGCAGAAAATCTCATGACCGGATGCGTGACCTTTAAACCGAACGCGCTAGCTGTTACGCCAATCGTCACAACAATTTCTAAATTGATAAAATATTTCCAGATTTTCGATTAAGCTGAGTGAGTAACATTTCCCATCTTTCAACTAACAAGGGTTTTAAAAGTAAGTTGTGCTAGAAATAAAATCTCATCCAAGCGAAGTTAATAATAATAATAATGATGTACACCACTAGATTGAAGGTTAAGATTAAGCCTATTTCCTCGACAGCTGCAGACAGAAACATTGCAGTACCTCCAGTACGATTAGGTGCCATTTATCCTATGGTAAAGTTATTTATGAACTAGTAGGACATCATATTAGGACAGTGCCCTACTAGGGCATGAGATTAAAGCCCCTATGAATAAATGCGGGATGCATGTTACAAGGGTACATAAATAATAAAAGCAAATGAAATGTACAACCTTTTTGTATTTTATTTACTAAGTTTGCTAGAATTATGTAACTCACAAATTATCTGTGTCTGAATAAATATAATTAACATTATTAACATGATCATAGCATTCATAGCCAACCAAAATAAGTGGTTTCATAATTTTCGATTATTCCATTGCAAACGTTTTTATACTGAGTTAAAAGGACAAGGTACAAGAAGTTTTAGGTAAAAATATTAACTAGTTTACTTAGGACTCATGCCTGATAAAGTTACATATAAATATAAACATATTAAAAAATAAGTTTTTAATATACCTCAGTTCAGCTTAATTTGTGCTATGTGAATGTGTACTATTTATATCATTAAGATAGATACCGATCTCGGAGTCTCTCGAAGTAAACAATCTATACATATTTTTTAGCTACATTAATCAGTTTTGTCTGTTTTATCAAGTGGTTACGTAAGAAAGCACAATTAAATTAATTTGTTTACGACTTTAGACGGTAATTAACAAATGAGCATTAGAAACGCAGGGTTATGTTGTTATACCTATGTATATTTTCATTAACTATGTTGGTTACACCATGTGTGTAAGTATCTCTAGTAAATGTCATGAATACAGAACTACTCCTGTTAGTGGAAAGTTTAATTGCCAATGAATATTTGAACCACACCTTGACTTTGGTACACTGACACCGGGCATCTCTACACTGTCTTCAACTTACCTTATAATTTTGTTGACATTTATTGTAGTTTTTGTTTTACTTATAATAGTAACATTTTCATTAATTTTATGATTTGCGTAACAGATGTGAGATGCTGTCACAGATCAGTAGTTGGGGTTTCATCTCATGTCGCCTAGGTTACCGCGCAGGCGTAATACACCGATCAATTGTTTTGTCAAAACAAAAACTCATTAAACGTTGCAAGTATCGTAACGTAGAGTACATTGGTATAGGTACTTAGTTTGCTTGTGTGTATGAAGTATAATAAAACAATTAATAAATTCAACAGTTCTTTATTTAAGAATAAGTTTGTAGTTAAAACGTACATTAAACATTAATCATGAAACATTTAGTAATGTAAGTAGGAAGTACACAGCATACAAACTTAACTTTTTACGTTGCAAAACATAAAACAACACCACTACTTTTACTTGTTAATGTGAATCTAATAAACATAAGATATATTATGTTATGTGATTATGTAGCTAATATTAAGTGAATTCATTAATTTTCTTAAATTTTCTAATATTATTAAAAAAGAGATGCAGATTACATGGAATACAAAGTACATTAGCTGATATCATTTAAGACCAGGCCCAAGGAGCAGGGTTTGGGGTCCAGCCGTTTGAGGCCCACGGTTTTGGCCATGCGGGGTTCCATCCAGCTGGGCCAAGCGCTGCAGCCGCCGCCGTGGCAGCATGATGGGCGGCCCCAGCCGCACCAGCGGCCCCGGAACTCTGGATTACTGATAACTTCAGGGCTTCCAAATCTGGGATGAAATAATATACAGTATAGTTTATAATACAGTACCTTACGTGATCTTATTCAATGTGTCAAAGCGAAATGGTTTCCATACATTTTGTATCTACTGTTCGCTCGCTTCGCTCATCTGATGGTAAATGATACGCTTGATCATGATAGAGTGGCATTGAAGGAGACCAATAACTGAAAGACAATTACACTCCAACTACGCCCCACTGCGCCCAACACTCGAGACAACAGATGTTAGGCCTCTTATACCCGGTAATTTTACGCTAGGTTTAAGGTTATCAATAAGTCTTTCATACCTTTTTAGATTACTGTTTAGATTCATGAGACTGCGCAAAGCATATTTGCGAGAGGCTTTACTCGCAATGGACTGCAAGTGTAACTGAGAAAGGAATTAAAATTAAGAGTGCACCTAATATAATAGGTGCACTCTACAGCGTGGGACTCGTAGGTTCATCATCAACAGCTTATTATATGTCCCCACCGCACGAGCCTAGCTGTAAGGGTGAATTGGCTTAAGTCGTCCACGCGGGCCTATGATTATATGAATAGGTTATATGAACTAAATCCCCTCAAGCTCCGATGCCTAACTAGCCTAAGGGAATCCTGATTCGCAAATATGTAATTGACTGAATCTTTTGATTCATTTACCAGCATTATGAAGCCTAGCCGCCTGAGTGTGGGCCGCACGCTGCAAAGCCTTCGCAGCAGCGGCTTCCCTCGCCGCGGCGATTTTCTGGGCCGCTGCTGCCCGGGCCTTGGCTGAGGCCAGTTGGGCTTGAGCCTGTACCGCTGCTTGCGCCGCTTCTAGCGCATGTGCACGAGCATGCCTCGCTGCTTCTTCGCTGTAGGTTTTACTTTTATAAGGCACTGATATGGGACCTAAATATTGTTTTTTTATATGTTATAAATGTACAGGACGGTCAAGACGCTCACCTGATGGTAAGTGATACGCCTAACTATGACAGAGCGGCATTGAAGGAGACCAACAACTGATAGACAGTTATTATCCTCCATCAATGCCTCACTGCGCCCGACACTTGAGACGACAGATGTTAAGTCACTTATACCCAGTAATTTCATTAGCTACAGTGCCCTCATCCCGAAACACAAAAGTGCATAACACTCCTGTTTCACGGGACAATATCTGGTACTGCGGTGGTACCTATCTAGACGACTCAGTATAGAGTCTACCTTGTTACTAAGTAGTACCAAGATATTTTAGAAGTATCAAACGATAAACTTTTAAAAAGTGAATGAATGAATATGGAGTTTCGGTTTCTGGTAAACTTTAAACTCGGGGAAACAACACAAAGTACTGCCACCTTTTATGGGCTGCGTGCGCTGCAGCAACTTCCTTAGCGCTCGCGATGCTCTGCTGCTCGATGGCGGCGTGTTTGGCCGCGGCCACCTCGTGCTGGGCCGCCATTACTGCTGCAGCGGCCGCCTTCGCAGCGGCCACAGCACCTGCTACGTCTGAACTGGTGTCTGCTGAGGCCACCACTACAATAAGTGAAACATTTGCTAAGGAATCAGAGTAAAAAGGTCATAGCTTAAACAATATTACTTAATATCCACTTTTGTTGGGGATTTTAAAAGGTATAAGTTAAGAAATAACTAATGGAAATAGTGGCTGGCAAATACATTATGGCGTATTGTCAGAAAATTCAGTGTTTATTGTCCGTATTGCATTACCAGCCACTGCTAAATATTAATGATCTCTCGTAGATATAATCTCTTAGAACAGTAAAGAATCGATGGCGCAGGCAAACTTCGAGAATTACCTATTCGCATTTAAAACAAGCGTCCGCTAATTCAACCACGTGGATTTTTTACGTAAAATGTATTTTGTCAATGTCCAATTTAGTGGATCGTTGGGAAGTCATCCCCAAACATTTTTTTTAACATTTACGAGGTTATTACAACTTACCAGGAATCGCATTTCCATTAACAAGAGCACTAAGACTATGAGCAGCTGGTAGAGGAGGAAACCCGCTCCATCCGGACAGTCCATTCCACGGTCCAGAGTCGTAACCGAGACTCCTCTTGTCGGGCTTGGTAACTGCTGCCACAGTCGCGACCAGAGCAAGGCACAAGATCTGTAATAATACGTGAATTATGCTCTCGCTTCAACCTATTGCAGTCCACAGCTGGAAATAGGTCCAGCTTCCACCAGCGACATTTCGCTAGTCGTCGGTCCTTCGGGTCGGAGGGCGTCCTTCGCTACGCTTGCCAGGACGCGGTCTTTACTTCAGAACTCGTCTGCTTCAACAATTCTCGGTTCTACGACATACTTGACCAGCCCACTGCCACTTCGACTTTCCAATCTAGCGGGCTACGTCGGTAACTTAACATAACGTGAATTGTTATCTGGATTTTTAAGATGAGATGATTGAGACGTCGACACTTGCGTGATTGTGTCACAATTTTCTTATTAAAGTCACTAAACTGGCAATGTAGAGAGTTATGTTTGGGGTTTCTATCTGTGATAAAACTATATATAAGAAATTATAGAAAGAGAGAAAGATGGTGAAACCAATATTTGTTGAAGCAGACAAGTTTAGGAATAGAGACCGCGTTTTGCCAAGCGTAGATTGCCTTCTGTCTCTGGACTGTGTCGGCTCTCTGGCCCTCAGGAAAACATGCATAACAATGGACTGCGATGGACTGAAGCAAAAATATTGTTTTGCTATCAGTTAATTACTTTTTTACTAATTTATTATATCACAGAACTTTAAAAAAATCAAGCAATAAAATGCTGCCCAAGCAATACGAGCATGACGACCATCTTTCTTTGAAATCCTGTTAAAGGGCTGGACATGAAATGCAATGTGAATAATTTTACTTAAAGTACATAAAAATCAAGAACCTATCACAATATACCAATATAGGTAGGTAATAAAATTGGACATCATAAATAATAACAATAACTTATTATGTACTGTTACTTACCAATATTTTGAAAGCCATTGTAAACTTTTGTAAAGCTATCTTTGCGATATCTATTGAAGCTTTGATGCCTCTCAAGGAGTATCTTACCTTTTATATGGTTACACGCGGAAAATAACTTGGAAAGGGACTGCCCTGATAGGCATCGGCTATAATTCCCATGAAACAAAAACATAGAAGCAGTACTCTGAAGTGTGTGAGATAAAACATGTAAGTTAAATTTCAATTTCTTAAATGTTTAGTAGAACACACTAAGCGTGTGAAATATTTTCTATTAGGTTTATTAACTTTGGGTTAATAGGTATGGTAATGTGATAATTACATAAGTAAATAATGCATTTTAAGAAATTGTGTTCTTGATGTCTAAGATTTTTCTTTGCTAAATCTTTATGATGCTTGTTTTGCTGAAAGTCATTTATTTAAGCATTAGCTTTATTAAATAGGTTGAGCTAAAGTTTTAGTATTGTAACCTTTAAAGCCTTTGACGCTTTTTTTATTATTATGTTTTATCTGCAGATTTGGCTTGGTTCCGCAACCAACGTTATCATTGCTCGTCAAGATTAGGACAATCTCTTCCACCTTTCCTATATTACGTTACTAACAAACACAATAAGTAATAGGCATGACCACATGACCACGTTAATAAATCAACCCATACTACCCTGAAGTTTAGGTTTGAAAATATGTAGTTTATTTTTATTTAAATAATAATAATATCCTGAGATACACAAAGCCACCTTTTTCCAAACTTAGCCTGTAAAATGGGTATTAAACAACTGATAAAAATATTTGTATATCTTATTTTTTTTGTAAACACATAGAAACATAACAATCAGACATGTTCGTTCATATACACAAATGTGTGTCATGTCCGGGGTTTGAATCCGGAACCCTTAGTGTAGTAGCCGACATCTTGACCACATGGGTTGTCAATAGTCAATTTTCTCGCGTAATTTTGAGTAAAACGATTCTTCTCTCCTGATTTAAAACACAGACAGAAGTGAACACGGAATATAAGAAATATTATTTTGATACGCTATCTACTGTATTAAAGACTAAAAATAGTAGGTACCTATTATTTTCAGTCCACATTCATATTATTAGCTTCATACCTTGAAAACTGCGAACGTGAGTCGATCACAATCAAAGGTACGTCCTTTCATTGTGGTCGACCGAGTCGACTCATGTTCGTAAATGAATTGAGCTTGTCGGCCTTTGAAAACTCAATTCTACTCATCGGATACTTTATTTTCCCGTTAATTTTGTATGTATAATAACAATGTTTGGAATTTTAACCGGAAGTGAGATCATAATTTTGCATGCGGGCAAATCAGGCATTTTCAGGGGTGTCGACCTCTACAATATATATATATTCTCTTCTCTTCTACAATATATTATAGTTCTATGGTTTCTCAGAATAGAAAAAAGGTAGATTATGCTGTTTGCCAATCTGCTCTTTTATACTGCATATCAGCGTGGGGAGGCATATCTAAAAGCCCGTTATTAGATTTATATTTATATTTGGAAAGAGCCCAACGCGCGGTGCTTAAAGTAATGCTCAGTAAGCCTTTTAGATATTCCACAAATGCCCTGTACAGTGAAAGTGGTGTGGCACGGGTACGACAGCTATTTATAACAAAAGTGTCAATCTCATTTCACTGTTTATTAGTAACTGTTTATTAGTAATCACAAATCTGCCCATCACACTTACCTTTCACACACACACACATTCAGACTGACATACTACCTTAGAGTTCATCGTGTGTTTTTTTATTTTTATTTTATAGATACATCTTTCTCCATTCCTCATCTAACTGCTCCCTTAAATAGATTTGTTTGTTTACCGAGCCAGCCATTGTTAATACAACTATGTAATCGTTTAGGGTTCCTGCGTTTCAGGCGTAAGCCCAGTCCAGTGGCCGCTGTTAAAGAATCGGTCCTTAAAGTTCCAATATTATTATATAATACAGTTTTTTGTAATTAATGATTACATTTGTTATTTGATTTATAAAACTAATTCATGTGTGTGCCTGAAATGTAATATTGAACTTGCTTTGCTTTTTGGAAATAAATAAATATCAATCCAAAAATTGTTCATGTATCAATCCATAGGACATTTATAAAGCCGGCTCCTTTGATAACTTAGGGCTGCCACATCAATGGCCGGCTCTCGGACTAATTTTTAGTCTTAAAATTTTTAAAAATTACTAAAGACTGGGCAGTATAATATATGACCTTAGCCGGCTAAAAACCAACAAATTATACGTCAAAAAAGCGATCTTAACTGTCAGTTCTCCGGATTTTATCGATTTCAATTTCATGAAAAGGTACATTCCTTCCCATATTTCAGTTAACCCTTTTCTGTAAATTCATAATGTGCTAGATTTAATTTATTAAAACAGGCAAGAATATAAACGTAGCTGACAAAAAAGGTACTTTTAGACAATATTTATATACTTTTAGATTACGTAAATAAGCGAAAAGTTTGTTACATTTAAATAGTCCTAAAATTCAAAACATTTTAATGCCTTTTATTGTAATAAAATATAATAAACGAAGTTATTTTACATCAATTTCTTGATATGTTTAAGAAGTGGTGAATTATTTTATTCAAGAATTTTATAATTCCAAAAAATGTATTAAAAAAAATATGGAATGCATTATAGAAAACTATAGGTAAGGTTTGATATTAAAATTACATTGTAATAAGTATGAAACAGCTTTAACGCAAATCATACTAAAAATAAAATATAGTACTTATGAACACAGATATTTGAGTAATTATTGCTTTTATAATTCCCTTTTGTGTTTTTAAGATTTCATGTTGTCCATGAAAACACCCTATTTTCCTGTCTCCAGTATATTCAACTAGATATACATGTATATCCATATTCTACTAAAATAAAAGAATGAAATAATTTTTAAAATATCACTATTTTTTTTACAGGTTTTAAACATGAGTTCAAAACAACCATCACCACCACCACCCCAACAATTCTCGTAAGTTTTATAATTATTGAAATATATTAATTTCTAACAATATATTAATATTTTGATCTTACAAGAAATCTTAATTTGACATTGATAATATTTCTAGAGTAGTATTATGGAAGATTTGTATAATACCGGTTTGTTTTTATAATAACTTAAATAATAACTATTTTAATTTAGGTTTTAAAGTACTACTTTATAAATAACTTTAGAACTATAAATACTTTTTTGAATAATTTAAAAAAGAAAATTACACAGTAAAATTTTGTAACATAATGTTTTATGATATGCTGCTGTATAATGACAGAATAATTAGGCAACTTTTTAAAAATAATAATAAAAAAATGTAGAATTAAACTTAAACAAGTATAGTAAACAACATTGTTATTACTTACTAGTTAGGTAGTTTATATGGTAATTATTTCCATGCAACAATTTAAGAGTAACATTAATGAAATTAGGTTTATTATAACTAAAATAAAATGAATCAGGTTTATTTAGTTTAGGCTGTTGCTGTAAAAGCACTTAATATGACCCCACTAAAATTGACATTGTTAATTGGCAAACAAGTAATATTTAATTAATTTACAATTTGATAAGAGATGTGCTAAAAAGAAAGTATAAAATATGATGAGCAACAATGTGAGTGAGAATAAAACTGAGAAACTCAGTTGATATGAGCAGCACTTGTATTAAGGAGAGCATGGGTGTGCGGGTTGCCACTTCCCTTGCACTTAGTGTAATACTCCAATTACCATCTAGAATTGGCACACACTATATATATAAAAAAAATGACATACATTTCCATAAGAAGAATAAAGAATATCAAAAAATAAAATATTGATCAAGTGTTCAATTATATAATATAATCTTGTAGCATACAAATGTCTAATAAACATAAAATGTAACAAAATTCCTGTATTTAAGGATGGATTCGTAATATGCCAATATGTGAAAGAATCTTTATTTTGGCACAAGATTCAAAATGAGTAGGTATTGTGAACTCTCGCTAGTTTAGTTATCACTTGCACCATTTAGTTGTGTACAAAATTTTCTATTTCATGCATGTGTTGGCACTATATGCTGTGCCCTACATTAACATTGGGGCAATTACATCAATTTATGAGTAACATTTGTTATATTTAGTATTCTATAATGCTCGCTACAAGTATGCGCAACACAGTTTATTTACTCAAAGTTTTAAAGTTGCATTTCTTAACACATCCCCAAGTTATAAGAATTACAGACTAGAATGTTATTGCATTTCTTTTTGTACTCTGCCGTTGGCTCCCGATGGCCTTTACAGTTTGAATGGGCTACAAACAGGTGCAGTATTGACAGCCTTAAGTAATTTATAACAAAGGTTAATGGTTCCAAAAATGACTGGTTTAACTCTTTCCCAAGCAGTGGTAGATGTATAGAGAGTTAACGTTTCGTAGGCGTACATAGGCTGCCTTTTATGTTGTTTCGTTTAAATTTAAGAATTCTCTGCTATATTTAAAATACTTTTGCATGAAAAATTTTTAAAAACATTTATTTCACTCCGATGTAGGAGCAGTCAAAATGGATGATTTGTATGCGTCAACAGCTTCTTCGTTCTTTTAAAAATTGTTACGGTTCAGGTAAGGCGGGTGATCTAAAATATCGTCATTTTGGGTGCTTAAAATCATCTTTGTTTGGCGAGCGGTGTATGAACTTGCATTGTCATTCATGGTCTTGAATTGTTTTTTAATTCGGTGATGACTTGTGTGGGAAACAAACCGTGGTATAGCAGTCAGCGGTAATCGTCTTGCTATCTTCTAGTATAAAAGTGGCGACGTGACCACCCTTTGCTAAAAACGGTGATCACGTCATCATCCCTTTTTTAAAGTGCTCCGTGAGCGTGTATGACTTTGGTCGGTTTTGGCTCATCCTGGAAGACCCAGACAGTTGACTGCTTCTTTTAATTAATCGCGGGAGGTTGGTGACAACGACACGACTTAAAAGGCAGCCTAGGTGTTACTTGAACACTCTCGTATAGCGGTGGAAAGTTAGACAACGTTGCCTCGTACACTCAGGCCTAAATACAAATAACTCTCTTACGTCATTCGTTTGTGTAATCGATGAAATCTAAGAAGGGCCATAATTTGGGTCACAACCTTTTTTTGCGTCACAGCTTGAATTGACTGTCTTTAGGAAAACCTTACAAGCGCTTGATCAGCGGACAAGTCCGTTTTTATTTTATAAATGTATGACGACCAAAAACCATGCTTGCTTAGAAGTAAGTTGTAGTTAAAAGGATATTGTGGTCAATATCATTTTAATTCATCGCTGGTCTAAGCCTACCATACCAATTTATGGTATTTAATCTGGTTCTTTCACAACAAATCTTCTTATTAGATACTACTTGCGTTAGTAGATACTGGCTTGAAAACCACATTTTACATACTATCAATGTGTAGTTGTTATGGTCTTGGCATCGAGGTAATCCTAGCACCTTTTTATAACGGGGAATTCGGCGGTTTGCGTAAATGATGAAGTATGGACATAAAATTAATGACCACTTTAGGGCATAAAAGTGTAGTCACAAATTTATTAAGCTAAGACTACAAAAGCTTGGATTACGATAGGTTAAATAAGAGAAACCCCTAACATATTGTTTTAAAATTTAAACTATTTAATTTTATGAGATCAGCCAACAACAAGCATTTTAATACCGCTCAAGTAATACTTTTTAAACGAACGGAGAATATTGAAAACGTTTTCTACATAAAAACAACTAAGACCATTTTAACCATGAAGCGGTGAAGATTACAGCACGAACGTGACCTTAGTCCAATGCCTTTCAGGCTTTTTATTTATACGATAATTTCAGTAAATTTGCATATGAGAAGATTGGTTTGCCATTTGTAGAATACAAGATTTAATGTGGGACATTTTGGGCATACAATTTTAGGTTCCTAATCTGTCTGTGGTGAATCGTGCCGAATAGCGAACCAAGCTCTGGCAATCCTTAAGCAAATATGGTTATATTATGGCAGCTTATACATTTATGCCATGGTCAAACCGTTCAATGGCATTCAACTATAAAACAGTGGAATAAAGTTCAAAGTCATGTGGTTTCAATTTGGCCAGAGCCTGAATAAGGGTCAATATGGTACATAATTATTGACCTATCAGTTGCCAATGTTGCCACTTCATAAGAGCAGTTTTGCTTATATAATTAAATGTATAAACGACGTAGCGGCTAGTGCCTTTTGTAATGAAGTTATTAACTATATTTTCATTACTAACATAATATGGTTGTTGGTACGACATAGGTCTATACAGTGTCGCGTGTCTAGGTCAGATAGTGTTCAATAAACGAAAACTTGTTAATCCTGTTTAGCCGATTAATAGTAGTAGTTTGAATTATTTATTCCAATATGCACATGTATAACTAAGGCTGCTACTATTATAAACAGAGTTTAAGCAGAACTACGCTAATCCATAAATTATTGAACTCTAGTGTCTGGCCTGTATTTGTCCTAAGCAAAGGTCTAAGACAATCTATTACCGTGTCTAAGGCTTAATGCTAAACTTTGGCCCATTATCCGATTTGGTCCCGTAATTATTGGCAGTGAAGGCTAATGCGACGAAGGTAATGCTGACGATTGCACACGTCGAGCAACTTTGAATGGCCAGTCGTCGGATGGGTCACCGGTAAATATTATTTCTAGTCACTCCATGCTTCAGAAGGCACGCTAAGCCATTTGGTAGAAGCCGCTTTTATGTTACTACTAGTTGGGTTTGGGTTCGGCCTCTGCCCATTTAACCGCCAGGATTCCAGTAAAATAGAAAATCTATAGGTTTTGCTGGATAAATCCGTCAGAGGCTGTTAAAGAGTTAACAACCCAAGTCCGCGTGGTGGGTTATATACAACGGGTAACACCGCGGGGCACAGCTAGTACCTAAATAAAACCGAACTTGAATAAAGTACCTTTACTTTCATTACACTGACAGGTTGGTAGTAATTGTCGGTTATCGATTAAGTACGATTTAATCAACATGTGGTATCGAAGCAATAGCCGTTATTAAACAAATAAATTAACTGATAACTTTCGTAATCAAATTGAGAAACAAGAAGTCTTTTTTCCACGATGGGGTTTGACGTTTGACATGATCAAATATTATGTATCATTTATCATATTTCATAATATCAACCGGTAGGACGATAATCATCGCCAAATTATATTATTGAATTGGTACTCCATATATTTAGTATGATTAAATTTTAAAAGGCTCGATGAAGGCTAGTGCATTCGATTGGTGATCGTGTAAGCAGCTGTCGCAATGGTCGAAAAATATTACAATCTCTGGTGTTTTGGTACTTCGAAAGACTCGTTAGTTCATTGGTTTCGACCGGGCTACTATCATGCAGTATGTATGCCGTTATAGGATAATCATTATTCATTTACAACTATATAGCCGTTACTGTATAAAAACAACGATGAAGTAGTTTGACATTAGTCGATGTTTAGTTTAGGGAGTTCAACGCGAGTAATAAATTGAAATGTTCATTGAACTAGTTAACTTCGTTGTTTTTAATATATTAAACAGGCTAAACTTCATAGTCTTGTTGTAACAAAAATTGTGCGTACATTAATGGTACGTCTCTACAATTATTATTGGATGATTGAAGAAGAAGTATCAACACAGAAAAATACTTCGTAATAGATTCTTACGTGTCATGAACGGAAGCGCGCATAGATGTTCAAACGTTTAATGATTTTGTCCTCGAGGCTTATCAGTTTAAACAAATCTACATGGGGATATCCTTTCTCCCATCTAGTGATGTTTTGTGAATATCACGTGACATTGATAACTTCAAATACGGGCGAAGTGATAAATTGATATTTAAAAGCGTTTCAGTGTAATGACTATTTAACCTTCATTAATATCCTAATCGAGGATGAATGAGCCCATTTTTTACCAATTGATGATACGAATTCCTCTGGCAAAAAAATATTAAGTTTCTTTTAATTCATGGTTAGGCCAACTAGTGGACTATTCATCTAATGATAAATGATATTGCCACCTATAGACACTCCGCACTCGTTTCTTGTCAGGAACATATAGCGGTTCACTGAATACATATATTTTGAACAGTGTATTCCTTATAGTTTTGGAGAAAGAAGGGTGTCACAAACAGACAGAAGGATATGACGAATCAATAGGGGTTTCAGTTTTTGCCATTTGGCTACGGAACCTTGAAATGGGAAGCGAAAGAGAAATTTTCGGACATTGACGGGGGAATTTCGAGCCTTTATCAACCTCACTGGCTCGACGAAATATTGTTTCGTCTGTTTTCATCGAGGCCGGGGGCGAGACTTTCACACCTTAATATGTAAAATCTATGGAACTCTAATAAAATTACTTTTTATATTGCAGATTATTACCGAAGATCATAAATGGCGGCATCGCGGGCATCGTGGGTGTGTCAGTGGTGTTCCCCCTGGATCTGGTGAAGACTCGGCTTCAGAACCAAACGGTCGGGCCGAGTGGAGAGAAGCAGTATAAAAGCATGTACGTACTCTTGGTCCACAAACATGTTAGCTAACTCTACCCGCAAAGCAATAAGCCGAGGCTCGAGTCCCACGCCCTTGGGCTCGCAGTCTTTATGGCTAAGAACCATCTGCACTCGCCAATCGCCGATTGAAAAGGCCATCAGTGACCAGTCCATCCGAAAAAATAGCCTGTGGAAATAATAGTGTTCAAAAATAAAAGTGTGTCTTTAATTTAGTTTTAACTAAGCATTTATGAAAGTACAATAAAAAAAGGTGGAGTATACTTTCATGGACATCCATTTTTTGAAGACTAGAGAGCGTCGGTGGCTCAGTGGTGTGGACCGTCGCCTTCCTACCGGGAGGGCTGAGGTTCAAATCCCGACACGTACCAATGTATTTTCGAATTTTCGAAAATATATGTACGTTATCCGACGCTCTTACGGTGAAGGAAAACATCGTGAGGAAACCTTCATGCACGCCTGCGAAGAGATTCGAAGGTGGTGTGTGAAGTCGTCCAATCCGCACTGGGCCCGCGTGGACGACTAAGGCCTAATCATCCTATACGGGTAGGCTCGTGCCCCTCGGTGGGGACGTTTAATGAGCTGATGATGATGATGATGATGATAGACGTCATTTATTTAAATGTATATGTACAAATATTGTTATTATAATATAATAATCCAGTACTTACACAGATGCCCATACTCATTATTTTATTCATAGCGGCACGATTACCTACTACGTAATCTCTGAAATGTTATGTAATTTCTTGATATGGGTTATATCTGTACTTCAAGTAATTCAATTCAATAGTTTTTATTATGATAGCGGTAAAGAAACAATAACAAAAGTTATTTTTGATTTACTATATTGAGTTGTCACCGTGACTGCCACGTCCATATTAGTATACTGCTGATTAATATTCTACTGTTACTAGGGGAACATGGTACTAGATTACTGGTTACTAGGTGGTAGACTTGGTACTGAGTCGTCTAGATGGGTGGTCCACAGGGCCAAAGGTTATTCACTTTTGTGTTTCGGGATGAGTGCATTTTTAGTGAAAATACAGGATATTTGAGATTTAACATCGGTTGTCTAGGGTGACGGGCGCAGGGCCGTGTTGACGAAGAATAATCACTTTATAATAAAACTGGCAAAAATAAGTAAAACTGACCCTAATTCCATAAAAATTACTTTTTAAAAACTATCTGTATCCTGTAAGGTTCAACCAGTTTTTGTATATAAAACTACAAAAAATTAAAACAATTGGCGCGCATCTGTCTATAGAACTATAGGTTATGTTAGAAAAAAATATCAAATGAATTAGATTATTTTGTATAAGACTGTACCTCCACAAAATGTAGCAATAATAACTTTTCATTTTCGAATTAAATCGGTTCAATTTATTACCATTTAATACGACTATTTCACGACTATTTTTTGGCACAAACTTGAAACCGAAAATCGTAGGCGTTTCGGAGATATTTTGAAGTTTTCAAATGTTCAACCCATAATCCTCACCACGTTACCTTTAATATCTCAGTAACCTCTTGAGTACTATTTCTCAAATTTGGCATATCATTGGTACTATTTCATGACTATTTTTTGGAACCTAAACCAATTCGATAGACCTTACCGTTTGCGCGCACCAGAGGTGAGGATTACAGCTTGAACGTCAAGCTGTAATCCTCACCAACCTATAGCTATATCTCCGAAACTAAAGTGGTACTATTTTTTTGACTTGTGGTACTATTTAGTACTATTTTTTAGCGTTGTCAAAATTTGTTTTAATTGCGATTTCAAATATGAGGATTACAGCTTGAAGCACACCTGGTAGAGACACTAGTCTCGATACTTTGTATATTATTTCCTCAGCGTTCTTCCGTTTAAGTCGTGTTATTTGCCAACCTCCCACGATTGAAAAAAAAACAAATGTCATTTTCGGCTACAACACCAAGGGTTCCGGGTTCTATCCCCGAGCTGTACAAACATTTGTGTGCATGAACATGTCTGTTTGTATTGGTCTGGGTGTTTTCTATGTATAATATGTATGTATTTACAAAAAATATATATAAGTATGTTTATCCGTTGTTAAGTAACCCATACTACAGCCTTCACGCTTAACTTGGGGCTAGATGGCGCTGTGTGAATGTCAGTGGATAGTGGAATAATTTTATAGTATTGTCTGTTCAAAGGTGTAGTCGGTAGTGAAAATGGAAATACGAGTATACGTTAATTTACATCACTAGGAATTAGATTAGATCGCTCACTAATCCGGCTCGACTTTATATGTAGGTATGTATGTATTCGTATTTAAAAACTACGCTTAAACCACTAAAATACGTCGGGCAGTTATTAATATAAATACAACTTAAGTACACATTCCTTTTTTAAATAAAATGTATATTTCATTTTTAAATAACAATATCAAAGCGTCAGTTATCAATGCGATAACAGTTTTTATCGCTACTTGAAAACTGGAGATGCCTATGGTAGAATAAAAAAATATTAGAAATACAAATATTTCTTGGCAGTGGAATATTCACACTGTAGGATTAGATTTTAAAATATTCTCAATTTTCATTATACCTGAATATTTAACTCTATATTTAATACTTATCTAACAACTATCTACTTTCTTAACCCATAATCTAAGTTTTGACGATTATGGAAGAACACGGATAAATTAATAAGAAACAAGTAAATTGTCTACGTGATTTATGGGTTCGGTGCAATGCACCCAAACACGTGAATAAAATCTATGCGTAGTCCGCTAAAAGTACACTAATAATTGATCACCATTGATTGAGACCATCGCCACCGGGCGCACTCAAACATAACTTTTAACTATTAACATTCGTGGTTTTGGCGTAAATTAAACTATTTTAACTTTCTTTCGGACTTTCTCATTCACCCGCAATCCCGCATTCTTACAATATGAAAATAAAAATATTTATGAAAACGCTTCCAGTATTAGATAATACTTACATACAGATTTAAAAAAAAATTTTTCAAGTTTGATATTTCATAATAAAAAAGAACAAATAATAAGTTATCTCGCTTGATTCTGGGCCGAAGAGTGTGACATAATATGAAATTACCGTGACGGATTTTTACTAGCTGCATCAGCATTAGAACTTTACGACTATACTTTGTGGTTGAAAATATCGAAGCGATCATTAAAATAACCTGGCCTTACATATACCAGTATGAAATAGGTATACATTTTTAAATGTAATACTTCGAACAATTTCGTCCATCACGAACTCACAGTAATATCTAAAACGAAGTTTTAAAACCCTTCCGAACGTATAAAATAAAAAAAAATAGTTTAATGTAATAAGCAGACATAAATGAAAAGCACAATAATTAAATTAGGTACAAATGTGCTTTTCATTTATGGCTGCCATCTGCCCTCTTAGTTTGCCTAATGAAGCTGTTAGGTCATTAGCGAAAATAATAATTAGAGATCTTCTGTAAAAACACGCTTCTGTTGTTCTATAGTAATTGTGTTTTAACCAGGTTGGATTGCTTTAAGAAGACGTACGCGGCGGAAGGCTACTTCGGCATGTACCGCGGCTCCGCCGTGAACATTATCCTCATCACGCCGGAGAAGGCAATCAAACTGGCAGCCAATGATATGTTCAGACACTATCTGACGCTGAAGGATGGGTAAGTTCTTTTCTTATCATGCAAGTCATGGAACTATCTCACAATTGGTGAGACAACGGTTGAAAATGAAAAATGAAAAGTGTTTATTCAGTTTAGGTCCTTATAGAACACTTATGAATGTCAAATGAAGCTACCACTGGTTCGGGAGGTAGTTTTCCACTGAGAAGAAACCAGCAAGAAACTCAGTAGTTACTCTTTTAAAAAAAATTGTGTTGAATACAGATTCATTTGTAATCAAAATAATTATATAAAGCAAATTATATTTTCAATTTTTATCGTATTATGTTGGACATGGGGATGGTGATCAAAAAATAGTAAGGCAAATCCGTTCGTAATTTAGAGGGCCCGTTAAGTGATTGGACTCGACTGCAATTGTAAAATAGCCTGGCCTTTTTATCTATTGGAATATATGTTAAAGTTATTTTCATGCAAACAATAACAAAATACGGTGTGATAGAATAATCAGTGTTGTCAGCATAACTTCCATGTATTTTCAGATTAATTTTTTACCTATTTCAGTATTTTTGGTTGTGTATTTGAATCCAATCAGTATTGGTAAATATAAAATGCCTAATTCTGTGGTAAAATACAATATTCAAAAACTTGAAACCGACCCAGAAGGACTTACCTTGACCAAATTGGTCAAGTCCTCAAGAAGACTGGGGTTCCAAGTAAAAGGAATAGAAGAGCTTGTATGAAAAGATTGATGGATGTGAATGAAGCTAGGGAAGTATGTAAGGACCGCGCATGAGCTTTATTTATTATTTTGAAACCTTCAATCAAAAGACACAAAAAAGGGATAATCAATCAGCAAATTGTTCTATTATAGAACATTGCCGTTGTTCCGGCAAATGATAGCCGGTGGCATGGCGGGCGCGTGCCAAATCGTAGTGACCACTCCGATGGAGCTGTTGAAGATACAGATGCAGGACGCCGGCCGTGTCGCCGCTCAAGCTAAAGCTGGTAATTGAACCTTCTCTTCAACCTATCGCAATCTACTGCTGGACATAGGTCTCCCCCATTTTGCGCCAGATATCCCGGTCCTCCGCTTTTCTCATCCAGCTTCCACCAGCGACCTTTCGCAAGTCGTTGGTCCATCGGGCGGAGAGCGTCCTACGCTACGCTTGCCAAGACGCGGTCTTCACTCCAGAACTTGTCTGCTCCAACGGCCAATTGAACCTTATGGAAACTTAATTAAAAAATCACTGAACACGTTTGTGAGACCTAGTACTCTATTTGCTATATGTATGTGAAGTAAAAATTAACTCTTTTCGTAACGGTATTCTATGACTATATCAATAAATTTCTAAATCCCGGAAATTTATTAAGTAAAGCTAAATAATTCTCCGTGAACTAAAGCCTCAATAGTTGTGAAATCCCGGAGGCATGTCCATATTAATATCAGCGTTCGACATTTTTGACCCTTAAGAAATTTATAGTTCGCGACAATTCGAGATGGCAATTTTTTAGTGTTATGACATGACAATGTTAGATGTTAGTAAGGGTACTAGGTAGGTAGTTTATATCGGTATTTTTACCATGCAACAAAGTAAGAGTAACATTAATTAAAGTTGGTTTATTCTTCAGTCACTACTAATGGCCGCTCAACTAAATGAAATGCAAAAAAGCGAACTAAGACTAACTAATCGATTGTTGCATTAATATGATAAAACCTATTTGCAGAAGGTAAAACGATGCAGCGTGTCACGGCGATGCAGTTAACGAGGCGGCTGTTGGCTGAGCGTGGCATACTGGGCCTGTACAAGGGAGTGACGGCCACCGCCGGTCGGGACATATCCTTCAGTGTAATTTACTTCCCGCTGTTCGCCACGCTCAACGACCTAGGGCCAAAAGACGCGCCCGGTGGAACCCCGCCATTCTGGTCAGTATATCTTTATACTGTGGTATCTTGTGACGATATCTATACTAATTTTATAAATCTGAAGAGTTTGTTTGTTTGAACATGATAATTTCAGTAAGTAATGAACAAAATTGAAAATAACTATCTACTGTTATTAATTTTCCTTTAACATTGCTTCTGTCATGGTCAGACGTATCACTTACCACCAGATGATCTACTTATGGCATAAAAAAATCTTCAGTGTTAGATAAATCTTTCAGTGTTAGGTAGCCCCTTTATCGAGGAAAGCTATAGGCTTATATTTAATCACGCTTAGCACATTAGGAACTACAATAGAAAGAACAATAGGGGATATTTTTCCTATTAAGCCGCTACGTATACAGCGTTAACGGTTGAAGTATCGCAAAAGTTATGTATTATTGTGAGAATGTCCAAAGCTAGACTTTACATAAGTAAGTTAGTCCCGTTAGACGGGATGAAGTTCGCCCAGTTAGCTTGTAGTATAGTTACTTAAACTGACCTCATTTTATTTCCAAATTAGGTGGTCGTTCCTATCGGGCTGTGCGGCTGGGTCTACCGCGGCATTGGGCGTGAACCCGATGGATGTGGTTAAGACACGGATGCAGACGCTCACCAAAGGAACTGGTGAACGCCAGTACAGCTCCATTATGGACTGCATCACGTGAGTTTACGACTAAAGTAATAATTTCCGATAGTATTAAGTAGAGTGTGTGTACATAGCAGGGAAATCCATGAAGTGATACTATACTTTGATGAAGTGCCATTCTTAATTAATTATAGAATTACTTCATAGACAAGACTTTTTTTCTACAGGCAAACACTAAAACACGAGGGACCAACGGCATTCTTCAAAGGCGGTGCTTGCCGAATGATAGTGATAGCGCCATTGTTCGGAATCGCGCAAACTGTGTACTACATTGGTCTCGCCGAACGACTCATGGGTATACGGTAAAAAAGGTAATACTTGTATAGGTAATCGCTGAAGTAGCGTACATTCGTTCGATTCGACTTTGAGTACGACAATTGTAATATGATTACTATCTTGATTAGATTTGTTTTTAATTTTCTATTAGTTGAAAAATTGATTTTTTTTTGGGAAATGAAAACCTTAGAATTATTGCGCTTAAAAAGCCAATTATCTTGTTTTGTGATTCTTTAACCGCCTGATGAAACCGAATACAATTATTAAATTCGATACAATTATTAAACAAATAAAAATAGAATACAATAGAAAATAGTTTCTGACTGTCTGTAGTCCTGGCGGTGAAAAACACAGAACGTAGGAAAAGGTCTTTTTTCTGTGTTGTGGTTAAAAGGTTAACTTTTGCGTGCCGAAGAGTTTAACATGACGTTCCTATTGTGAGCGTGTAGATCTGAAAGATAAGATGGCGCCCATGTTAACAAAAAATATTTTATTTATCCGTTGTTGGTTTCAAATATCCGATTTTTCAATCGGTTCGTTGATGAAGTGTTTATCACGAAGTTGTGTAAAATTGATAACTAACTAAGTCGTTGTCATGAGCTGGCCACTTAGATTAGATAAATGAACCTGTATATTTTTATTTGTTTTTTAAGCTTTATTATTGCACTTATACTCTCTTGACATAATTTATTTTATCCTTTTAAGTAGGCGATTTATGTTATTTTTGACAGTCAATTCAAAAAATGTTTATATTAAGCGAATCTTCAATGGAATTCAAATGTTAATGACAATTAATTAAACGTTGAAAAAATAATAAAAAATCATACATAACCAATGTCCATGATCTTTCATTTAAGTGACAATGATTGGTAAAACAAATTCTTTACTTTGTTGATACTCCATATATGAAAAAAAAACGGATTTGGAGTGATCGTTATATCAAGCTCGATTTCAAAATATCCCTAATTCCTAAAATGAAGTAGTAAATTAAATTACTCATCATCATTACACGAGTAATGAAATTAAATTACTACCAAAAAATAATGACAAAAACCGAGAAATTATGATTTATAACAATCAAATCAAATCTATGCGTTTTGAACGTTATCATGGACATTATTTTAATATTAGATCCTAATTTTTGCAAATCTTTCTTAATATAAGATATTATTTACATTTCCAACACCATTAAATGGTCCGATGAATTTTTAAGGTCGATTATAATTATTTTTAAATTGAAATAGTCATGGTTTAAGTGAGAGAATTACAAGTGATATTATTACATATATGTTACAAGATATTGTTATTGCCATTTTTAAATAATGTTGCTAGTTACTAAATTAGATAATTTTAGGTAGCTTTTTTGCAATTTAAAAGACGTTATTTATAGTTATGATAATGTCATTGTATTTCGCTTTAATCATATTACGGATTTTGTGTATATTTATCTTTTATTCAGTGAACAAATTTGGTTAAGAGTGACCAAATATTTTGCATGTCTTCCTGATTTGCATTTATGTTTTTTTACAAATATTTATGTAACCGTAATATATTAACGGGAATAAATAAAATCATTTAGCAATTTAAGCAGGCTTCTAGGCCTCATTGTGATGAATATAATTGCAGTTACGATTATCACGAGTCAAGTGTTTTTTTAATCAATACCCATTATTAGGATTTTATTATTTAATCAATTGTACAATTCAAATATCATAATGACAATAATTATATAAAAAACATGAGATGTATTTAGCTTGTAACAGTATCTCGTATTTCAATCATGTCAATTCGTGGGTACTCGACATCTGTATGTGTAGATAATTTAAAGAGTTCATTTAAAACTCTTGTAAATCAAATCGATGTCAATGTCGTATATTTTAGTCATTGAAAGGACAAAGTTTGTATGTTGTAAAATCATTACTGTAAGCATGTAATAAATATGATATAAAAGGTTATTTGTTTGTGGGGCAGTAAATAGCATTACTTATTACTATATTTATAATAGGCAAAAACATTTAAATGAAACAAAAGATCAGCGTTACTGGACGTAGGAATAAATATTTGTCATGCAGGTTTTTTGAAGTTCTTATCTATACATAGAAACAAAATTAGATGGTCTGTTTGTAATATTGAATCACCGTTTTTTAACTTCATGCATATGAATATAAATACGGTACATGCTCGTACACCAAAAATGTTATTTTGGTGTACGAGTATGTAAAATGTTTTTCTGTCTGTTTGTTCCGGGTCGACCGATTTTTAATTTTATGAGCAGGTAGTTGGATGTAATACGGCAATAATCTTGGGCTGCTTTTATTTTAAAAAACTTTTCATTTAAGATAAATAAACTAATGTTGTAACGTAACTTAACATAGCGATTTTAATAAATGTTGTATGAAGTTATTTGATACCCTGGATATCCCTGTAGGCTACGTATTACTGCGGGGGTAATTTTTTATACCTCGGAGAACAGCTATACTCAATAAACATGCATGACGAAATCATATTCAATATTTTTCCAATAGACGGTTTTCTATTTAATTTATTTTTTGAAGTAGAGCAGGCTAACTTGTAATAGTTTCGATTCAGTTATAGTGTCAACTTAAGGTGCCAATAAGTTGTAATTGTTCTGATATTATATTCTATGAACAGACTATAAAATTTAATTTTTCAACATGTCTGTAAACGTGAACTTGTGGCGTAGGTTTACTGTCTATTATTTATTAATTAATGGAATATAAACAAAAACCAGCTGGCTAGCTATAAAGTACAAAATCACGACTCTGAACAAAGCAAATTTATGAATTACCGGGTATAAGAGACCTTACATCTGTCGTCTCGGGTGACGGGTGCAGGGCAGTTTTGACGGAAAATAATAATCGTTCCTGCTCGTCCGTCACTTAGCCTAGCTTGGTCCCCTACGGTGTAGAATGGGATTTTTTAAATAATATCCCAATATGTCACCCCAGGTGACGAATGGGATTTCACTTTGAAAACATCCCAGTCGTCACCCTTGATAAACCTTATCATAAAAAATTACAGCTTTACATGGTTAATACATTAATTTCCTTCAACTGCTTCTGTCATGGTCAGATGTATCACGCCACCAGGTCAGTGAACTAAACGTCCCGTTCAATTATAACATTAAAAAAACAATTAATAATGATATTATAAAGAAATCACATCCGATCTTTTTATAAAGCTTCCATGCTGTTGGGCAAAAACCGCTTTTCTCCTAGAATATTATCGACACTCACAAGTGTTTATCATTAAAATTTGGTATTTGTTATTTTGTCAATTTCATAAGAATCTTTAAAAAAGTCCTTTAACACACTATGGGAAAATGTTTTTTGTTGTGACAATGATTTTAAATTATATCCAGGGTACCATATCTAAGCGTATTCACTGTTGAGACATTGTTTTTCTCAGATTGAAATACAATTTACGTGCATAATTTGCTCTTTTGAATCCGAACATTTAAAAACCGCTGTTTTCACTACATTTAACCGTCAAAGACATGTAATTTATTTTAAGAATGTCATTTAATGTGTTATAAATAATAAAAATGATGATAACAATTTTCTCATAGTATTGAATGCTAATGCGAAATCGAATTACATACTAACAAGTCTCTAAATTAAGACAATAATATAACTGTGTGTTTTCTTATGAATAAAATGTCAATGTTGGTTGCAGTGTCAATTTGATGTCTAAAATATGCGTCTATTTCTGTTCGAAACTATAACTAATGTGTAAAAGTGTATTGTTGTTACATACTGCTTGGTTGACGACGGGTGTTGCATGAAATTACACGTGCTTTGTTAAATGTTATAGATGTTTACAGAATAAATGTAGATAAAATTACGACATTGTTTTATTTTATATTAGTGCGCTATATTTTTCCATTGTGTCATTCGAATCCTATGAGCCTGATAATTGTCAATCAAATTATGGTGGCTGTTGCTGAATATAGGTTATAACTTGACTAGGAGTGCAGCTTATAAAATTATTGGAAATTTAGGTGTTTAAGATTGGTTGTTTGGATAATATATGATTAGATCAGAATATTTATAATTCCATATCACAATGTTGCTACCATAATTGGAAAGTGATCGCATACGATTTCGGTTTACTCTATTATCACTTTATTTCAACCACTGGTATAATTAATTGCTAAATATATATTGGTTTACCTACCCCTTCCAACAAAACTCTAGGCCGCGATTCGAGTTCCGCTTAAGAACATCTTTAGGTTGTTTAATCTGTGCTCATTTATATAATACAGTACGTATGTCACAGAAAGATAATAAGAACAGCAAATGTTAGGAAATTGTTAAATTCGACACTGGTAGGTAGTCATTACGAAAAAAAATTTGCTATCGTGGTATTTTTGCAGTAGAGACCTTTTGCGTGCATATCTAATTAAATGACTTTATTTTAACAATATACGCAAAAGATATCGCAAAAGATTTTATAATAGGCAAGTAAAAGAAAATTTCGCTTTCTTGTAGTGATGGGTGGAGACAACATTTTATTTGAGCCCGAGATTTTTGCCAGAACATTGAATAGGCATGTTGATGTCAGTATTATTAAAATAAACTCAATAAAGACTTAAATAGTGGCATCGAGTACATGGCCCTCATTGTGTTCCGTATTTGGTGTTGCGAAATCAATAGATGACCCTATTGTCTACTTTCGGGAAGTAACATCGATATAAATATACCGACCAACGTTCATCGCCACAATTGGAATATGCGTATCTTGTTCTTAGGTACAATAATGAGTAACATGTAGTAATAATAATTCTTATTTCTCAGTACAAAAAAATGATAGGCAAAGTCTCGAAGAAATCAGAACTGATTACTCCGAAAATAAATTAGTAGCAGGGTAACTTATGTGTACAGATAATTTCATTGAATCAGGACCTATCTCTTTTTATTATTATAGTAGAAATAACGCATGTTTCATATACTTTTTTGTAAATACATACATATTATACAAAGAAAACACCTGTTATATACGTTTAGATTTACAAATATGTCTAGCACATGAGACACCTACATACTATTGATACCTGTCTACAATTAACGGCCTTATCATCGACATTGGTCTATTTTTGTATGATGCAAGGGCTATCCCTCACTTTCTTAGAGGCAATTAGGTATGGTAATCGTCAGTGATATTAAAATGCTAAATTCTTTTATTAACCTAGACAAGGCATAGGCATAAGGAACTCGATTATTATGTTCAGTGTCACGTAATTGTTTTTAAACAATGAACGTTGTAGGTACCTACCTACATATTATGTAGGCATTATGAACTTATGTGGAAGGAATTTATGAAAGAAAGTTACTGGGACTACCACAGATTTCCCAATACAGGAGATGGGGCAAGCCGCGTTTAAAGTGCGACAAATGTAAGCTCAACGAGCATACACTGGCTGCCAGTTTACGCTCTGTGAGACGAGTCAAGACGCACGAATATTAGAAGAAATTAACGTTTTTTTCCAAATTGTCATCCTGTGCAATTGTAACATGCCACCATCGCAATGAATCAGTAAATTTACCAAGAAATATAATAACTTTTCACAGGTAAGAACCGAAAAGAAATTGCGACACTGGGACTGCATATAAACTTGGCGGCTTGTCCAGTCTAATTGTATATTCGGATGTCTGTGGGGACTACTAATTTTGAGTGTTTCCTACACCTGCCCATGACCAAAGCAATGTTGAAGGAAACTATCGACCGTAGATACCAATTAGTACATATTATTTATTTTCCCTCATCATTGCCCATGATCGCGAAACCCATCCGTTATGTGTTTATAACCTACAGTTATTTAAGTATCCAGAAACATAGAACTCCCTAATTTATTAGACAATATTTGAAACTGCGGTGGAAGGTATCCAATATGGGCCTTTTTCACACGCAAATCAAAAAAATCTATTCCGTGTGCGTGCTGCTAACAGATATATTCGTGTTCAGTAGATATGAACAAAAAAACCTTAATTCCTGTCCTTATATTTTTCTCAAAATTAGGAAGAATAAAAAGTTTATTTGTCTTGAAGCTATACATACTGAAATAGCTACTTTTGCGCCCCGGGTATATCAGCACGCGCGGGCGAACCGCCCGCACTTGCTCCGCATTCCGCACCCGTGTGCCACGCGTCACAGGAAAATATTGTACGAAACAGTGGCGTGCACAGAGATTATGAGTAGCTAATGCAAAGTCTCAAAGTGAGTGAGTGCACACTAATCGCAAAGACAATAAATAATTTTAATTTTTGTTTAATTGAGTGCTGTTGATGACAGCAGATCGCCTGTAGTTTCAAATCTTTAGAGGAAAATGGGCGAATTAGTGGGAGTCATTTAATATGTTGGTAATTTTCGCGGGTTGTCTGGAAGCACAGGGTATGCACTGCTTATTTGCATGTTTGGAGTGCACGCCACTGGCATAAAACTATGGGATCTGTGTGACACGCATGCGGGCACCACCCGGGTGCGGACGCAAGCCCGTATGGAACCCGACAGGAAAAAGGCCCTATGTATAGACGACTCAGTCAGTACCTATCTAGTACAATTACCTGGTTAAATTCTAATTGTAGTTATTCATAGTTCTCCCCACGGCTATTCAATGTGGGAAGCCTGCCCCCGTAGTAAGACGTTAAGAACATTACACTAAACCATGTGTATGTAGTGAAGTGGCACTCCACGGGTAATAAATATTATTTTTATGCAAAAATCGCACGATGGCCAGAAGGAAGGAAGGTATGGCTGAAATGTTACATAATGAGAGACCTTGTCCAAGTCAACACTTCCGTAACGATCAGCAGTGAACCGTGAAATACCTACATTTCTTTATACTAGTGTGTTTGAACTTCAGATACTCTACGCGACACATAAAATTAAGATAAATATGCCGAATTACCAGTAAGGTTTTTTAAATTCTAAATAATCAATTGTGAGCATTTACTTACCTGATTAGCTAAAGTGTTAACAATAAAAAACAAATGAAACGTCTCGAGCATATATTAAAAATCGACTCACAGTCTATGAATATTAATACCCAGGTTCTGTTGTTAAAACTTGTACCCTAATATATCTGTCACCGGAAAATAATAAGAATAATATTATTATGAATTAAAACAAATATTGCCATAAAACACATTTATAAATAATAAAGTCATGTATTCGAATGATTATGTGTTTCAATCATTAGTATAAACAAATCTATGAAAAATTCTATCTACAATATTTGAAGTAAGATATACTGGGATAATTGAAACTTCTAAATTAATAGTACGACATGTCTGATCGGACCTAAGTCAATGGACACAAGCATTGCCGCTTTCAACATCGACCAATCATAGAACAGTGTCTTATTTTTCCGCGTTTTGAATGAGAAGAAAAGAAAATGTTTGTTACGATTATTTTCTTGTTGTTGTGATTATTTTATTTTCTTGATGTATGCGATGCGATTTGCAGACATAAACCACGCATGACATTATGCTACATAGAAAAAAACACTCTTAATTTTTTTTTAATTAATAAAAGTTTCATTCGATTTAATGAAAGCAATACTCGTAAAATATCACTTTTAACAACCGAAGCACCATACAATTGTAAACAACACACAGGCGACTATGTTAAAGAGTAAAATAAAAGCGACGTCTGTCGTTAAATAAATGTACTTCTGAATTTTTCCAAACTAAATAAGAACCAGTAGAACCAAATGACATTTCAACTTGTGACTAGGGTTTCTCATTTCTCGACCTTTTTTATTTCTCGGAGCACGAGAATTCTCGACCACTATTTCCCGGGAATTCTCGGGTTGTCGAGAAATATTGAAAAGCTCAAAACATATTTGATTTAACAATAAAACTATACTTTTTATGCAATATTCAACATTTATCAATGACCAACGTTTATTTTTAGTTTCATGTGAGTTTAATTTAACTATAGAAAACTTTAATTAAGCGAAAAAACTCTAGCGAGATCTTCTTATCATTATTTCTAGTTTCTACAAACAAATATACTAAATAGTCTTTTCTTTGAAAAAAAAAACAAATAAAATATCTTCTAAAAACAATGTCATCATGTCACCACAATGAAACTTAGTACCTTACATACTAAATAATTTATTTTAGTCTCAGTCTGTACTACAAACTTTCAATTACGTAGCATAAAACGACAGTTTAATTCCTTATAAAAAATAACAATCAGACTAGCTTAATAATTACGAGTAACAGTAAGGTACATGTTCCTTAGTTTAGTCTTTGTATCAACTTTTCAATATTTGTTATAAGTAAATGGAGTCTTTTCTTTACGTAAGTAAACATAAAAATCTAATAATCATTAAAAATCTTAAGACCAATTACAATCACAATTTAAAGCGGAAACTGCTTCAAAAGCTAACCCACGATGTCACGTTATCATTAAGAAAATAAGCCTTTAAAAATACAAGGGCATTTATAGCATCATCTGACAATCGGTTTCGTATTTTTGTCACAAAGTTTCCAGACAAGGAGAAAACACGTTCGTTTTCTATTATGTACTCTAGTATAACGTATTAGAAACGTTTTTCAGAAACGTAATTAGCTGGGTCTTCCTGAGAGGAACTCAAATCTTAATAATTACAACGACCGTGTGAAATATCAAATTTCGGTGCCTTCCTCTAATAGGACAAATTATTTCATTTAATTTCGCACGACGCGTGGCAGAGCCGCAACGAGAACGCAGCGCGTTATCAAGTTTTTAATTTTTTGACTGAATTTCTCGATTTCTCGACCACTTTTTTCTCGTCTCGAGTAAGGCAAATTTCCCGGGAATTCTCGGTTCGAGAATTCTCGAAGAGAAACCCTACTTGTGACAAATGAATTCCTACTCGCACGCGTCTTTTTAGTCGTATGCTAGAAGAGCACAAAAGATACTTTCCGAATTCTTATTTTAGCGCTACTTCTACAGCTTGTCCTTATTCTAAGACTTAAATCTTTGAAACTACGCAACGGATTTTGATGCAGTTTTTTTAATAGATAGAGTAATTCGAGAGGAAGGTTTATGTGTTTAATATCCATTAAATAGTGGAAAAATACTGTTATTTTTGAGGTTTCTAATGTCATGTCGTAAATAATTTCATTTTTCCGCTTCTACATTGCAAACGCAGACTGAACCCTAAAATTCATCAAAAAAAAAGTCCAGAGTATTGTGTACAAAAAAGGTCTACAGAAAACTTCGGTATGGTATATGTTTATCTCTTTAGGATATCCAATAATATATTTTTTTTGTCATTTACTTTTTACGACAAATGATGGCTAATTTTCGAAGCGATTTTAATTAATACAGCATTAATCCTTATCCAATTAATACCTTAAATACATTGTTGATTTATATGACCATTTACAATATATGATTTTATATATTTCGAAGATTTTACAGATTTAAAAATTGCGCTACGTAGAGTTTGCGGCGGTACCGGCCGACCGGGAAGTCGGGAGCATGCCTATTACGAATATCACTATTGCACCCGTGCGGAGCAGGGGCGCAAGGCGGGTCGCTAGTAAATATATATAATACATTACATACAATAACACACACACATTAAAAAAAACTTCGCAATCTGTATTTGGAACATAAACCTTCCAAACCATTAGGGACCTATACCGAACAGTCATATAGGTACATAAATCGTTGTATTTTACCATTTTTACCTAAGGCAAACCAAAAGATGGTTACCTAAAGCAACCTAATTTTGTCTTGCAATAGTTGTTATGCTGTTTACACGTAAATGTTATAGTAATCACATGACATGATACCGTGACATACCATCTGTATAACTTTAACACGTGTTCAGGTACTTACGTCAATAAGGTACTATTAAGGCAAGAGCGTCGTAGGCTCAATTGTGTGGACTGTTGCTTTGCGAACTGGAGCGCGCAGGTTCAAATCCCGCCACGTACCAATGTGTTTCGAATTTTCGGAATTATATGTACGGTCTAGTTACTCCGAGTATGTACGTTCGAGAGAGCGTCGATCTAACGGCGAAGGATAACATCGCGAGGAAACCTGCGCACAACTGCAAAGAGATTAAAATGTGCGTGAAGACGACCAAACCGCACTGGCCCGCGTGGATGACTAAGGCCTAAACACCAAACCTACCCTTTACGGTACCCTTTGGTAGATCAATCACACTAACATTATAAAGGCCAAAGTTTGGAGTAAGTATGTTTGTTATTTCTTTACGTCTAAACGGCTGATACGGTATGGATTTAAATGGCCTGGATAAACACATTGACTACTTTTTACTGTAAAATATACCACGTGTAACACCGCGGGCGCAGCCAGACATACCTACAAATACTGCCTTTTTGCGGGATTCTTCTAAGCTTTTTTATAAATAAATCGGAGGGCACCTTAGGCCGTCTGTTCCGGCTAACCTTATGTTAGGATAGTATTCGTTAACATACCCACAAGAGTTGCACCCGTCCCAATTTTTCAGGACAGTCCCGATTTCAAAGGCATTGTCCCGGGTCCCAATGACCTATCGATTTTGTCCCGATTTTTGATAATAAGCGATACGATCAATCAACTAACATCATAAATAACAAACTTAATATCGAATTATTAAAATCGTCTCGTAACAAAAAGGAAAACATATGGAAATAATAATTATTCGATGAAAATTAGATTTCTATATAAATACAAAATAAAGTTTTATTTTCTTATACTGTCACATGCGTCATACTATGATTGACCCAATTCGAACGTCACTGATGATGACCGATCGTCCCGATTTTTGGGTATCAGCCCACCAATCGCATTGGCCCGCGTGGTGAGTTGTGGCACTTGGCCCACTCTCTCCATGGCTGTGCTGTGGAAACTCGTTTCCCTGAAGGAAGTCGGCCTTGTCCATGAAGTGGGATGATATAGGCTGATCGAAAATTAACGGCTTTACGACCTTATAAGCAATATTCTATATTCAGCTTATCAATATATTGTCAATTGTGAAGCCGGGTGACCTATGTAATACAACAGCTAGCATGCAAATACGTAGGTAAGGGTAGGTACCTATG